>BQNB010009119.1:0-75501 GCA_026074375.1 Tanacetum coccineum
AGGCAAGCTAGTCATTTTACACTTTTCATATTAAAACACATTTTCTCTCACTAGAAAATCTCTCTCATGTGTTTCTCTCTCTAAAAACTAGCCAAGTTCAAGAATCGACCCCTTGTTATGATATATGATATACCACAGATAGTGACCCATTGAAATCTTGAACTATTGGTTCATTGATCCTTTCATCTTCTACCAAAGAACATGACTGGGGCTCAGGTAAACTCTTATCAAAGGTCACATTGAGAGATTCCTTAATTCTCATTGGTTCCTTGTTAAGCACTATGTATGCTTTGCTAGTTTGAGAGTATCCTAAAAATACACCTTCGTACGACTGTGGGTCAAACTTAGTGAGATGTACTTTAGTGTTAAGTATAAATGCGTTACAACTAAAGTCCCTAAAGTACTCTAATGATGGCTTACTATTTCTAAGGATTTCATAAGGTATTTTATTAATAAATTTTCAAATATAAACCTAATTAAAAATGTATGTTTCCATATCGAATGCATGAAACCAAAACTTTTGTGGAATGGATTGCTCGTCTAACATTGCATGAATCATCTTTCTTAACTGGCGATGTGTTATTTTAACAATCTTATTTAATTGAGAAGTGAACGGCCCCGACAAGTTATAAGACATTCCATGTTGTTCACAAAAGCTCCCAAATTGCATTTTATCTAATTCACTACTATGATTGGTTTTAACAGAAACAATAGAATAATAATGTAGGTTTTCAAGCTTTTTACACAATATTTTAAATTTCTCTAAGACATCATCCATAGACTCTACAAACAAAACCCAAGTGTAGTTTGTGTGATCATCAACGATCATCAAAGTGTAAAAGTTGCCTCTGTAACTTTAAATGAGTGACGGACCAAACAAATCTAAATGTAACAACTCTAAAACCCTAGTAGTTGACATTTCATTCCTAGTTATATTGTTTGCATTACCTTGACTTCTAGACCACAAGTATTACAAAAGTGTCTTTCAAAGCTCAACTTTGGTGCCTTACTAGCTTGTTAGAAGCTAAGTTGTAAACTAACCTTATATTGGCGTGACCTAACCTCCTATGCCAAAGTGTTGAGTTATCCACCATGGATGCAAGATAAATTTATTATTTGGAGTTATCTCCTAATTTTCATGAATATAATCCATTTCTCCTATGACTACCATTTTTACTAATAGTATAATCTACTTTAGAAAACTTAACTATGCAATCATTATCACATAATTATTCTACGCTAATCAAGTTAAAATCTAAACCACTAACATGCTCATCATTAGTAATTGTAATGGAGTCGTGAGAAATATTACCTCCACCGATGACCTTGCCCTTTAGGTTGCTCCCAAATACGACGTGCCCACCATCATACGCCTTGTACGAAGTATACAATCTTCTATTCCTAGTCATGTGCTTAGTGCAACCACTATCCACAATCAAATCGTCCGGTAGTAGATCACATTTGAGGAAAACCTCTTGAGATTCGATTGCCATGAGACATGTTGCATCCTTTTGCGGTTTATTTTTTGTCTTCGCCATCGCTCCAAGCTCCTCCGACAAAAGCCTTGTTTTCCTTGGGCTTTGTACACTCACCAATGAAGTGAACTTCTTCCCCGTAATTATAGCACTCGTGCTTTTGTCTTGAGCTTCCACCATCTTTATTCCCGAAACCATTACAGCGGCCTCTTCCAAATTTATTACCCTCGTTACCGAATCGATTTCCGCATCCGAATCGATTTTCGCGTCCGAATCGATTTCCCTTTCGAAAGAACTTATGAAAGTTCCTTGTTATCAAATTAAATGCTTTAGCTTTGTCTTCATCTAAGTCTTCATCTTCATCACTTTTACTCCCTAGTGTCTTTAGCTTTAAGAGTAATGACTTGACCTTTTCCTTTGCCATCATTTTCCAAGATCATTTTATAAACCTTAAGGTTGCCAATTAGCTCGTCAAGAGAAAGTGTAGCCAAGTCATTGGCTTCTACAATTATCGTCACCTTGGCTCTTCATTTTAATGGAAGAGCTCGAAGAAACTTCCACACATGATTCTTGTTAGAGTAGTCTTGATCTAAAGATTTACGACTTTCGACAATAGCATTGAATCTTGTAAAGCCACTATCAATAGTTTCTTCACGTGAGATTGAGAAATTCTCATATTGTTGTATGAGAAGGTAAATATTGCAATCCTTAACTTGTGAATTACCTTTATGAGTGATGATGAGTGCATGCCAAAATTCCTTTGCGGATTTGCACATGAGGACTCGTTCATACTCTTTATGCGGTAGAGCATTGTAAAGAGTCATCTTGGCTTTATTATTTATGCCATGTTTCGTATTTTGATCATTCTTAAGAAGTTCATATGGTATTTCAACTTCCATCTTTGTTTTCAGATATTCCATCACGAAAACAATATCACCATTTTGAATGACTTGCCATAAGTCAATATCTTTGGACTTAATGCAAGTCTCAAAGCGGGTTTTCTAAAAGCAAAACCCATCAGCTTCTAGCAAAGGTGGTCTTTGCAAAGAGCACCCCTTGACATAGTTCTGTTAAGCCATGGATCTTTACTCAACTTTTTTAAAAACCGAAGTTAGGATTTTAAATTTTTAAAAAGACGTTTTCAACTTAAAATGACTTATTGGGAAGGCTTTAACGCTTGAAAACTTAAGTAAAATTCTCTAATACCAATTGTAGAACCGTAGAGGGAAGTGAATACGGTCTTTTCGACTTCTTTAAAGTTTATAAAACTTCAAACCTTAAATAACCGAGTGGTGTAATGATCTACTTGATGATGAAGACAATAATTATATATATATATATATATTTATATATTTATAGATTATATTTACTATATATATTTATACTACTCATATATATATATATATATATATATATATATATATATATAGAGAGAGAGAGAGAGAGAGAGAGACCATGATATATACTGGTTTGCGATGAGGGGGGGAGGGGGGGTTATATCATTTGCACGTCTAGTTGCGAATCCACAACACATATACTATTACTCTAGTATAATCATTATGGTGGACTATAAACCGTATTACAACTTCGCTCCATTGATGTGCACTAAGATTGGCACTCATTAAGAAGAGATACTCCCTACAGTATTCCATCCTCGGAATCTACCTCTAAGAACTCATGATTTGAATTTCTTCTAAGATCACTAAGATCAAATAGGACCACTAAGAATTTCCCTTTGGCAGTATACCAAAACCCCAACTAGATCATCCAATGATCTAGGCTTGATCACTAAGATACAAGACATCCCTTACAACAAAATTAAAAGATAAGTTGATTTAAGAATCAATCTTTAACCTAGCTTAGAGACTCAATTCTAAAGAAAGGGTATGAGAAAGAAGACCCTTGACTAATAACACACAAGTGTGGATAAAATATTTGTAGTTTCTCTTGCGAAGATGTGTTCTTCAATAGATGATAGATTAAGAAGTTAAGAACACAAGATGTGTTAGACTCAGAGGATAGGAGAAGAGAAAAGAGAGGAAAGAAAGAATGGCAAAAGGTGAGGAATACAAGAGCCAGGGAGAGGTATTTATAGGCCAAAAACCCAAAATGGTAAAAACCATTTCGAGTGTGGCGTGCTGCCCACGTGTCAACGCGTGACACGCGCTAGACACCTGACTTTGATTTTTCGAGTTTTTTGCGTTTTAAATACCCGTTCTTGCTAAACCCCCAGTTCTACTCTACGCTTTGACCTTTCTACCATTCTTACACTCAAGGTCAATCAACTCAAATAACCATTTGATAAAAACATTTGTGAAGTATTTTAAAGAGATTTGGGATGTTTGTCCAACTTCAAGGAGATAGGAAAGAACTATTGGACAAAGGGTATGTTTGGGTATACCTCACATGTATTTGGCTTAGTTAGAAACTAACCATGATTAAGTGGGTGAGTTGGCATAGTTAGGAGAGAAAGAATATGCCAAAGGCATATTCCTTTGCTTGGAGAGGAAGTATGGATGTTAAGAGGGATAATTTGAATTTCAAATTTAAATATCAACATGTAGAATAAAGATTGGTTGGATGTGAGTTGGCATGATACGATGTTTTGGAGCCTAAGGTTTCATATTCAAAATTGAAATTTGAATGTTAAGATAAGGTGGTGAGGTGGATATGAGTTGGATTAGATGTGATGTTTATGTGATAAAAGGAAGCCTAACATTTGAAATTCAATATTTAAATGTTAAGAAGGGTAGAAGTGTATAGGAGAAGTTTGGTGAGTATGTGAGGATTTAAATTTCAAATGTAGAAGTGTGTGAGTATGTGTATAGGAGAAGAGTATGGGAGAAGCTTTGAGTTGTCTATGTGTAATTTGAAATTCAAATGAATGTTTATGTGGATGTAGAGATGAAGAAGAGAATGAATATAAAAAATGTGGTAGAGAATGTTGTGATGTGATGTATAGGAGCCTATATTAGAATGTTGGGGGACAAGAAGTACAAGAAGGTACAATGTATAAGGGAATGTGAGTATTCGTCTAGGAGGATAAGATTTGGAGAAGGTTTAAGTGATGAAGGTTTAAGGTTTATAGTTGTGAGAAATATGATGGATATAGGAATAATCAAAGGATTGATTATGAGATTAATCATATTTCCATTAAAGGGGAAATACTTGGGCAATGATGATTAAGGAATGATTTGGGAAATGGGAAAGAATGTTTAGATTGTGTGGCAAGGTGATAGTAATCATTTTTTTATAGGAATAAGGGATTAACAAATGATTAGGGAATGTTTAGGTGAGAAGTAAGGTGTAGGTGATATGCGAGGAATACATGTGGGAGTTTGTAAAACATTTATTTATAAAAAGGTAAGAAGGATCAAAGCATAATTAACCTTTAATTACCAAAAACTCAAATAGTCATTAAGACTTAATCCTTGATTATCAACAATGGATTTGATCTTTGATCTTTGATATTTGGTCTTGGTCGTTATCTTTGTTGTAGTCTTGTTCCTTCATGTTGTGTGATCTTTGATCTTGAGCCTTTGTCATTGTCTTTTGACTTGGTATTTAGTTCCGAGATCTTTAAATATTTTTCCTTGTTTGTCTTTGTCATCGTTGCCATCTTGCGATCCTGTGTCTTGGTACCGACATGCTCATACTATGCATCATCTTGAAAGCTTGCTAACAATCTCCCTTGACAGTCTTTATCTTGATAATCTTGATATCTTTAAGGAAGATCTTGAATATCAGAGTTGTGGAAGTCTTTGTCATTGTTTGATCTTTAGATTTCTTGATTATTGAATCTTGATGCTTATAGTATGTCTTTGTAGCTTGAGCATGAGCATGTGGTAATGAATATGACGCCGCTGGAATGAGGTTGTTACTCCATCGTGTGTACCTGCATTTGATTGTGTACCTGCATTTGATTGTTAGTGATAAACAATAGATGTGGACGAATCTTGTCTTTTTCATTCGTCAATTTAGGTAACGTTAACCTCCGGTCTCGTGAGGACCATTTTACAGCATAAATATTGTACCCGTGATCAAGTAGAGTCATTAAAAGAACCTCCTTGACAGGTTTCCAGATGTACTAGCTTGTTCTCATTACCGAAACATCTAAAAGCATACAACACAATAAAAGTTAATCAGTTAGCTACTGTCTGATTGAGTCGTCAATTCATTTACTGGACCAAAATCGATATCCAGTTGACACAAGCTTGATTCATATAGAATCTCACAAGTCACCTACCGCAATGCTATTTAATGTTGACACTGAAGGATTTCTATTCGTCATTGTAAATACTAAAGAGTATCACTCTGAATGTTCAGGAAAAATCACAAGGATAATGTGTAGGACTCTTTGTTATCACTTGTGTTCTAGATGTTAAACAACAAGTTTTTATCATGAAATGTTTCCTAATGAGATTATAGATTGATCTCTTGGATCTAGACTCAATTTGTGCGTTTTGGTTCTAGTGATCAAAGGTTGGAGCTGACTGCCACCTATTCAATATCAACTAACTTGGAGTGAGAGAGTCAATAGAAGTCGTGTTGATCTACGTGAGAAATGAGACAAGAATCTTTTGAGAGAAACTTAAATGGCTGGGAAGTGTTGTGCAGTGCGTCATTGGGTTTTTTTTCAATACCAGAATTCATCTTTGTGAAGACTGATAGCATATGTATTGACCCGGTTTCTGCCTTAAGTTGTATGGAGGGCTTCTTTCTTTACACCCTTTATCCTTACATTTCTTTTTCATTCTTTAACCTCTTCAATGCTTACCAAGACGTCATTACTAACACCTTTTTGTGATTATTCTAGTATTAGCTCATGCCTTAGTCAACATTATTCCCATTTCTCATTCTTCTCTAAATCATACCTAAGGACTTCTATTTCTAACTATAGAGTGTCCTTGGGTAGATCCCTCTGGTTCTGGTTTGATCATAGGACTAATACCTAACCTAACCACCTTATGACTTCAGAATCATCATGAATTAATAGGTTGTTGGGTATTTGATCGTCACCATAAAACCATTTGAAAATCATTCAAGGTGTTTGATATAAATCAAAACATTTAACACTTTGAAAGTTTCATCTTTTGAAATGTTCCCCCTACATATGTGCATCGATAATCGAAAGTGTTTCGCACATGTGGGTAGAAGTAAAAATCACTTTTGAGTCTTTAGATCACTTATTGTTTTTCTAGATCACATTTTAAGCATATTTCTCTCCTTATTTTAAATACTAAGTCACTTAGTTTTTGAAATACCAAGTGATTAAAATTTGTCTTGAAAAATTCATGGGAAGCGAAATGTTTCAGCATGAATTATGTGAAACACTTTGTTTTTAATCTCCCTTAATTTTATATATGTTTGATACCAAAAAAATGATACCAATTTTATAAATTAGATATAAAATTGAGGGTGAGAGAGTGTTGATACACAATTTTAAAAGATTATGAAATGTTATTGAAGAATTCTTGAAAAATTGTGCTCAGACATTGGATCATTTTATAACAAATATTCGAAAGTAAGTTCTGTCATTATTACCACTTATTTGTTATTAAGAGAATTTTTATAATGTTTTGAATACATAAAAGTTGTCGTGAGTTGATGTATCCAAAAACATTAAAAACTTTAGTTTTAAAAAAACTCCCCCTCAAAAATTGACTCATTTATAAAAATGATACCACGATTATAAAATGATCGTCTTTGAAAGCTCTGTGAGGAATGGAGTGTTGAGCACACAATTTTGAAATATTTTGAATTGTCATTAAGAAATTCTTGAAAAACTGTGATCAACGTTTAAAAAACCACTTGTTAGAAGACTTCTCTTCTAACGCTAAGGATAGGTGCACTTATGCGTACACTGTCCTTTCTTGAGCTTAAAACTTTGAATGTCTTGTGTAAACTGCTCAAGACTGAGAAAATTGCTTTTCTCGTTGTTAGGATAAGTTACCTTTATAGATAAACTTTCCTTTCTTTTAAGTCCGGGTTATGTACTGATTTGCACATAAGCCATTAAGAAAATTAAAAATGACATGTTTTGAAACTTTTGAACTCTTGCTCGAACTTCATTTGCACACCAGTGTCAATGTTAATCGACATTTCTAGATACGTAAATGTTATCGATTCCAAGAGAAATGTCGAGAAGATTCTTTTTGGTATTTTTGATTTTTTTGATTTTGTATTTTTGTTTTTGAAATTTTCTATTTTTGTATTTGGTTTTATAGGTTTTATATATTTGTATTTTCTTTTTAAAAAAATATTTACATGTCGATGTTTGATGAAATCTATCAAGCAGATTCATTTGCAAGAACCTCCAGTTTTGCTGGAGTCAAACATCTCATATCGAGTCGTCCAACAAGGTACTTAAACCTTTCTTGCGAAAGAGCTTTCGTAAACATGTCGGCTAATTGGTATTCAGTTCTGAAAAAGTACAATTCAACTATACCACGTTCAACTTGTTCCTTTATGAAATGGTCACGGACATTGATGTGCTTGGTGCGGGAGTGCTGCACAGGGTTGCACGAGATGGTGGCTAACTAAGAGTCTCATTACAATGGTATTCTCTTGTAGTCGAAGCCATAATCCTTAAGTTGTGTTCTCATCCACATTACTTGAGCACAACTTGCAGATAACGCCACGTACTATGCTAGTTAACATTGCAGTGCAGTCCTGCTTCTTGGACATCCAACTGACTAGCTTATCACCTAAGAATTGTATTCCTTCAAAAGTGCTTTTGCGTGTATCAAGACATCCCGCGTGGTTAGCGTATGAAAAAAGCAGTTAGTTCAAAACCAGAATCCTTCGAATACCAGAGTCCCATGTTAATGGTATTCTTTAGGTACCGAAAGATCCTTTTAACCTCCTTGAGGTGCTTTTCCGTTGGTCTTGCTTGATAACGTGCACAGTAACATACTGCTTGTACTATGTCTGGTATACTAGAAGTCACATACATGAGTGACCCTATCATACTTCGATATCTTGTTTGGTCAATGAGTGTTCCACTCAAGTCTGCATCCAGCTTAGGTTTAGTAGTCATTGGTGTACCAATGTTATCACATTTGTCCAATTCCATGCTTTTTGAGTATTTCTAAAGCATACTTAGCCTGATTGATAAAGATACCTCGTGGAGATTGGTGGATCTGAAGTCCTAAAAAGAATTTCATTTCCCCTATTAAGGACATCTCAAATCTACTATGCATCAGTTTTTCAAACTTTTTAGAAAATTTTGGGTTTGTAGACTCGAAAATTATATCATCTACGTAAATTTGCACAAGTAAAATGTCTTCCCCGTATCTTATCATGAATAGATTGGAGTCTATAGCACCTTTAGTGAAACATTTGGATATCAAGAATGTTGAGAGTTCATTATACCAGGCACTTGGAGCTTGCTTTAATCCATAAAGTGCTTTCCTTTGACAGTAGACTTTTTCTGAATGACCAGGATTAACAAACCCATCTGGCTGACTGACATATACCTCTTCCTTCAGTGGACCAATAAAAAAGCCATTTTAACATCCATGTGGTAGATAGGAAATGATTTGTAGGCAGCGTAGGCAACAAAAATCCGAAATGGTTCCAAATGAGCTATTGCTGCAAAAGATTCTTCAAAATCAATACCCTCTTCATGACGATATCCCTTACTTACAAGTCTTGCCTTATTGCGAATAACAGTAGTGTCTTCATCTTTCTTGTTCTTTCATAACTACTTTTGATTAATCACAGTCTTTCCAAAGGTTTGTCAACAAGTTCCCAGACGTTGAGTCTGTCGAATTGATGAAGATCTTCCTGCATTGCTTTGATCCATACGTGATCAGCCATTGCTTCCTTAATGTTCTTCGGTTCAGCAGTACTCATGGTGAGTGCGAACATGCACATTTCAGGATCTATAGCAAGTTGTCGTCTTGTCTGCATAGGCTTTGATGGATCTTCGCGAACTTATTCTAGAGGATGATCTTTAGTCTAATGGTAGTCGAGAAGGTATCTTTGGTAGAATGTATGTATGTTTGAAGTATCAACATTGCGTGAGAAAGACTCAGCAACTTCTGATCCCGATGGAGCAAAAGGATTGATAAATTAATACGCTTCAAACGGTGCATTTTCTGCTTGATTGGTGTTGTTTTCCTCAGCATTGACATTTGTTTGTGGAATGATCAGTTCTAATGTAGGTTGAAAATTCAATGTAGGTTGTGTATCATGTTGTTGAGAATTATCAAAGAGAGCGAACGACTTTAACACACTTTGATTTCCTGTAGTGAAATATTCTTCGTACATAGGACTGAATAGTAAATCCAAATCTTGTAGTGATTGATCTGTTGTGTCTGCTGGAGGAGAAACATTTGGAACCATCTTTGAATTTGAAGGTTCATTGTTGTGGTCTTGAATTTTGAGTTCTGAACTGTTATGTTCAAAAGTCATTTTTCGTTGGGGCGCGAGGCCAGGACTGTTATGTACTAATGCCATTACTTCCTTGAGATCATCAAAGTTGATATGAATGGACTCAACAATTAATGTGTGTTGTAATTGCGTCTGAATAGCAGCATGACTACAACACACATGAATTCAAGAAAGTAAGCACTCCACCAAATTCGTCATTTCAATAAGTCTTGTATTATCAATAAGAAAACAATTGCAATTCTCTCTCTAGTCTATCGTTCGGTTAGAATACAAAAAATAAAATCCTAAAATAGTACAAAAAGTCAATACACCGCATCCTTAAACCTGGATACGTCGTATTGAGACATGTAAAAAGTATTTGTCGTATGGGTCAGTCGCCTAATACGTTGTATTTGTTTAACGAATACGCCATATAGACTAAACTGACAATAAAGTTTCAAAAGTAGAAATAAAAGATGGATACCTGTCCCGATCGTCAATACGCCTCGTATCACTAGAGCTGGATAGCCAGGTTAGGATCGGCTTAATTGGAGAGGAAAACATACTCGATAAAAATTAAAAACATTCTGGGTTGTCTGGTATGTGCCTAAATACACATACCTTTGACCTTTAAAACCGGACTTAAATGACCAAAAACGTACCAAAAATACTTTGTATTTGTAATGGTTTTCATCATATGTGAGAAAACGGATATCGGAGAATACGACGAAAAATCAAGCCAAGGACAAAACGAGCACGGATGGAATGTGGAAAGCCAAAGTCTACTAAAAGTCAAACAATCAAAGTCAACGTACCGAAGTCAACGGTCAAAGCGAAGCCAAAATCGAAGTAAATGTTAAATGGGCAACCGTACCCATCTAAAGGCGGGTCAACCATTTTTAGATTATGAGACCAAAAGGCCCCATTATTTCTTTATTATATAAACCGGCCCATTTCTTATAAATAAGCCCAATTAGTTAACACCGTTAACCCATCAAACCCTTTAACCCTTAACCATCGTTAGTCCACAAAGGACTTAACTTGAAATAAAACCATATACACTGAGGGACCAAATCTGGCAAGTCCCAATACCTTTCTCACACAAGGACACCATTGCAACAAACTGCAAACGGTGGGGGGATGTTTTTGCCACTTCCCAAAAACTATACTGTTTAATTACCCAAACAATAAGTATCAAACAAACCTTCCCGCCAAAACCCCCAACACCCCTGTTCACTCTCCCCATCACTTTCACCCTCGTTTACTGTTCCCAACCAGCCAAAACTATCATCATCCCTCTTACACCCTACCCCATATGAAGCCAAGTCCATGGTGGCATCTAAACAAACACCATTGGTATTGTGAATCAAGGGTTACAAATTGAAGATCTTGGGACAAAGAAAAATTTGAAGGGCAAGATTGCTTTTGTTTCCTCTCACACAACAAGACACATGGAAGCACTCACCAAAGAAACACAAGGAAGCCTTGAAGCCCTTTAGGTATTAATATAGGACTTAGAGTGCTTATGTCTTGGTATTTTTGTGTTAGTTCAAATGCTTGTATTCCAAAAGTTTGTACATTTTATTACTGTCTTATTTAACTACATTGTCATTTACATTTTGTCATTTATCTTTCTTGCATTTAAAATAGTTGTTTTAAAATTATTGTCTTTAACAAAGTTTTTCTTTAAATTATTGTCATTTAAGCTTTATTGTCTTTTAAATAATGTTCTTAAGGTTTTAAGTAAACTTTTGAGTCATTAAGAGTTTATATAAACACAATTATTTCACTTTCTGTCAAAAAATCAAAAAAGTCACAAAAAAGGGAAATCTGTCAAAAAAAGGAGCATGATAATTTGGTGGCCATGGGTTTAGTGATTAATGGGTAGTTATAGGGTTTGTTTTTAAGCTTGGTTTGAAAGCTTATTTATTGCCCAAAAAGTTAGGACCATTAGTGAGTTTTCTTTCTTAGTTTCCCTTTTTCTATTTTTTTTTTTTTTACTTTTTTACTGTTCATTTGTTATTTTGTTTTATTCTGCTTATTTATGTTCTTTAATTATTTTGTCTTTGTTGATCGCTTAATTTTCTTTATTTGGAGTTTTTACTTAATCTGTCCTTATGCTTTCATAAATTTTCTCATATCTATTTGCTTATTTTAGGGCTTTATTTGTGATAGATCTGTTTGTTTTTGCTTAATATTGTATGCTTATTATCTGTCTTTAGAGTTTTTTTTGCTTAAAACAGTTTAAATCAGCCTTAAAATTGGTTTTAAAAGTTAAAGGGGTGTTTGGGACAGTGGTCAAAAAGGGTCATTTTGGGTTAAAAACCATTTGGGTCATTTGGCCATTTTTGGCAAGCATTATTGAGTTGGGTTTAATCTGTTTTAAAGGTTTTTAAAGGTTAACATGTTGTTTTAGGTTTTTATAATGACGTCTTGAAACTGTTGGACCAACACAGTTTTATAGAAGCTTATTAGGATACACTCTTAAACCACTTTGAGTTTAGTTTTGTTGTCCATTTTAGGTTCAAAATAGAGTAGTTCAAGTGTCTCCGTTATTTTACTATGATTTTTGCAAAAGAATTGTCAAAAAATGTCAAGTTCTTTATTTTGTAAGTTGTCAAAAGCCATTTTTCATTTTAAATTTTCAGATAGTAAAAATAGAATTTAGCTTTTAAATTTTTGAATATAAGCTCATTAGGAGCCAGAGTCAATCTGTTTTAGCTTTTTGTGTTCATCTATATTAGCTTCAAGGGAAGCTTGTGCTTATTGGTTTTGTCATTATCAACTAGGGGAAGATTGTTAGAAATTATACTTTGAGTTGATTATGACAAAACATATTAAAGATGGAGGATCTACAAGACAAAGCTGGAATAACATTAATGCTGATTGAAGATTAGTCAAATAGTATTTAATGCCGATTTATAGTTTCCTAATTTTATTTGATCTTATCTGGTCTTGTAAACGCTAACCCCTCTAGTATATAAAGAGGGGTAGGCGTCTAGGTTTATGATTCATTCAATTCACAATGTAAACCTAAATGTGTGTGTGTGTACTCTAGGCGTCAAGTCTTTGTAAGACGCCTAGGATTATAGTTAGCTTATTAGTAGCTTAGTAGTATAGTAAGCCTTTGTATCCTGATCAAATACATTGAAAGGCTTAACGTTTATTAGTAACACATTGTTCTTAACTATGATTGTTTTATTTGTTATTCCGCTGGATCATGGTTATGATATCCTAGATGATCTAGATCGATTTTCAACACATGGGATTCGAACCCATGACCTCCCTTATAGCACACACAAGTCCCACACGTCCCACACACTAACCAACTGCCCTTGGGTCTTTTTCAATAACAGTTTGCACCATTTTATTTATATACCCATTTTTCCTATTTTGCTTATCAGCCTTTAAGGGATTATTTTCAGCTTATTTTTAAGCAGTTTGTCAAATCTTTTATTTTTCTTGTATTCAGCAACTCTCAAAGTACTTTTCTGTATTTTTTTAGAATTTTCCAATTAAGTGTAGTATTTTTTATCAATTTTTCTTTTCAAAACTGTTTTTAATTCATTAAAAATTATTAAAAAGTCAAAAAAAATATAATTCTTTTTTAGAAAAATTTATTTTATCATTTAGCATCTAGGAAAATTTAAATTTGCATCCGTAAGGTTAAAATTTCTTATTTTGTTCTTTTAAAGAACGGGTTTTCAATCCCGTTCTCGTTTTTAGGTTTAAATCCGTTCTAGCTTTCGTTTTTAGGTTTTCTTTCATCGTTTTTGCATTTTAATTGTAGAAATTAGAAAACCAACTCCAAAATTCTTTAACCATTCAAAAACGCGATCACGAACGTTCTCGATTTTCAATTCGCACCTCGTTGGGAGGACGACCCGGGGGATTTTTGATATTGCTTTGGTCAAAAGCAATTGATTTGAGTCTTTTGGAATTCTTATTATTACTATAATTGATTTATAATTTTGAAATTATCCTTATATATTTATTATAATTTATATATACAAAAAGGCTAGTTTTAAGGTTATCAATTTTTGGCGCCGTTGCCGGGGAGGTGTGTGCGATTTTCGTGAATACGTTTGAAGATTAGTTTTTGAAGACCCTTCCCTCGTGAAGTTATCATTCCCGTTTGTGAATATTTTCTTTATTAAAAATATAAAAAATACAAAAATATTTTTCATTTTGTTTTATTAGTATTAGTATTAGATAAAATCAAGAAAAAAATCAAAAACATAAAAAATTGTCCTTAATCAAGAAATAAAAATCATCATCAATATAATGCTCTTATCTTGAGCATTATCATAATAAGTTCCCGAACAAAAGATTCAAAACTTGCCTTTGTGTCACTTGCGACGTACGGCTCACCTTTAAAAGTTTAACAAACTCTAAGAGGGGTATAAGGAGGGTTGTTCCGAGGAACTACGACCCTAAAGGAGAAAGGTTTTTAATAGCTTCGCGCTTTCCTACTCCTCCGCTCCTTTGTGCGTTTTTCTTTTAAAGAGCTACCGTGAAGCTTGTCGATTATTGGTTTAAGTTATTCGATCTCGTTTTGTCCATTAAAATAAATTGAAAAAACCAAAAATATTTTTCTTTTAATCTTTTTAGTGCATGCGCACTCGTTCTTCTTCTAATCTCGTTGGTAATTCTTCTTCTAATCCAACCACCACAAACCCGAAACGTCGTAACCGTAGACGTTCTAATCAAAGAGTCGAACCGTTCGCTCTTGAAGAATCACCCGTAGTTACGATGGCCGATCAACGTACTATGGCGGAATTGCTCCGTGCACCCACCGAGGGTTATGCGGAGGCAATCGTGGTTCCACCAATTCTTGCTGAGCATTTCGAGCTCAAGCATAGTCTCATTAATATGATGACTTCGGACCAATTCTTCGGACTTGAGAAAGACAATCCTCATGACCACATCCGTTGGTTTAACAAAATAACTTCCACAATCAAATACAAGGATGTGCCGAATCATGCGATTAAGCTTATGCTTTTTCCTTTCTCTCTTGCGGGGGCAGCCCGCCGGTGGCTTGAAAAAGAACCCCCCCGTTCTATTACCACTTGGGATGATCTCGTGTCCAAATTCATTAATGAATTTTTCCCTCCCTCGAGAACGACAAACCTTCGAAATGAAATTTCTAATTTTCAACAAAAGTTTGACGAATCGTTTCATGAGGCGTGGGACCGTTACAAAGATCTCCTTCGTGCTTGTCCTCATCATGGTTTCACCGAATTGCACCAACTCGATACTTTCTATAATGCCTTGAACCCTTCCGACCAAGATTCCTTGAATTCTGCCGCCGGTGGCAATCTTTTGGAAAGAAGTACTCAAGATGTGTTGACAATTATCGAAAACAAATCCAAGGTCCGCAATTCACGAAACAAATCGGTTGTTTCTCAAGTGAAATCAAGTGATGGTAATTCTTCTTCTTCCGATATAGCCAAGCTTACTCATGCAGTAAATCAGCAAACGAGTGTTGTGACTACCGCTATGACGGCTATTCTAAAACAATTTCAAGCTACCCCACCTCCAGCTTCCGTAAAAGCCGTTGAGGAGATTTGTGTTACTTGCGGTGGTGCTCATCCTTATTATCAGTGTCTCGCCGCCGATGGCAACACTTTCTCGGAATATCGGGATAATATTCAAGGATACGTTGCAGCAGCCGCGGGTAACTACAATCAGGGTAATTCCGGTTATCGTCCTCCAGGTGTGGCTAATCAAACAAGACCACCGGGTTTTGTTCAACAAAACGGGCAAAATAATCAAAACCGTTTTAGCCAACCTCAAGGATATAACCGAGGAAACAATTTCAATCAAAATGCAAATTATCAAGCTCCAATTCAACAAAATCAAAGTGTTCCTTTAAGTGAATTGGAGAAAATTAAGAAAATGAATGATGTTAATATAAAAGCCATGCAAGCTCAAATTAACAATGTGAAAAATGAGTTAAGGAATGAAATGCAATCTTCAATTCAAGCTTCAATGTCAAATCAAACAAACGAGCTTAAGAACATGATGACTAGCTTTTTTTAAATGAACACCGCTTCTACCTCGGGTTTGGGATCTCTCCCTAGCAACACCGTTGCTAACCCAAAAGGTGAGTTGAAATCCATTACCACCCGAAGTGGTCTTGTTCTTGATGGACCTACTGTTCCTATGCCTCCTCCATTCATTAATCCGGAGGAGGATAAACGTGTAGAGGAGACTTTAACAGACCCGGAACATGGTGAGTATACCATTAAGGTCCCACCTCCTCTCGTCCAAAAAGCTAAACCTCCTTTTCAAAGAAACTTTGTGATTCACCAAAGGGATCCTCATCACCCTCATATCCCTTATCCTTCAAGAATGAACCAAGAAAAACGGCAAGAGAAAGATGAAGTCCAAATTCACAAATTTTGGCAAATGTTCAAACAACTTCACACGATGCTTTGATTCTAATCCCGAAATATCAGAAGATGCTTAAGTCTCTCCTTTCCAATAAGGAGAAGCTTATAGAATTGGCAAACACACCCCTCAATGAAAATTGCTCAGCGGTTATCCTCAAGAAGTTACCCGAAAAACTTGGAGACCCTGGGAAATTTCTCATTTCGTGTGATTTTAGTGAGCTCAAGTGCAAAGCCCTTGCCGATCTAGGTGCTAGCATAAACTTGATGCCACTCTCGGTGTGGAAAAATTTAGGATTACCCGAGCTTATTTCCACCCAAATGACCCTTGAACTTGTTAATCGTAAGATTTGCACTCCGGTCAGAATTGCAAGAGATGTCTTTGTTCCGGTTGGAAAGTTCACATTCCCCGCTAATTTTGTCATTGTTGATTATGAGAGCGATCCTCGTGTCCCCCTCATCTTGGGTAGACCTTTCTTACGGACCGCTCGAGCTTTGATTGACGTTCATAGAGAAGAAATGATTCTCCGTGACGGTAATGAACAATTAACCTTGAATATGAGACATGACACTTCAAGCTATTCAACCGAACCTCATCAAGAATCGATCAACATGATTAATGTCTATAATGTTTCACATGAGGAAATTCTTAAAGATTTGTTTGCAACAAATCATCAAAGTGGCAATCCCACTTCTTCTCTCACTTCTCACACCGATTTAACTTCACCGGAAGTTAATGATGATATCTTTGATCCGGAGGGAGACATTATTAAAAACTTGCTAAATCTTGATATAACCAAAGATCTCCCTCCATATCATGATAATCCATTGAGTGGCATTCCCACTCTGATTTCAGAACCCGAGACCAAGTCTTATTCTTCCCCCATACTTACTTCCATCAAAGAAAGTGATTTAATTTGGGAAGAATTCAAAGCTTATCTCGCAAGTGATTCATTTCCACCGGGAAATAGTAATCTTTCATCTCCTTTCCCTCCTTTTCATAATTCTTTAAGAGGCAGTACCACTTCTTCTTCACCTAGTCTCCCGATTTCTGAGACTAGCGACTATTCTCTTGAGGAGTTCGCCGATGAATTCGCTCACATCACATTTCCACTGGGAAATGATGATCTTTCATTTGATGCCGAGTCTGACCTTCGAGAAATAGAGTATTTGCTTAACCATAATCCTATCAAGGAAATGGATTCTATTCTCGAAGATTCGGTTGATAAAAATTCTTCTAATGACAATCTTGTTGATACCATTTATGAGATGTTCACCAATGAACATGCTCTTGATTACTCATCCCCACCATTATGGGATGATTATAATGATGAACTTTTTGATCTTGAGACCGTTAATGATGATACTTATGATGATCCATTTGACTTCGAGGAAGAGAAAATCAAAGAGTCTAAACTCTTGATTGATGAACTTGATCTTCCTGAATCAAGTAATTTCCTTCTTTTTCCCGAGTATGACTCGCTTTTCTATGAGGATTTTTCCGAGGTTGATGCTTTGCCTTCGACCGACAACGAGGACAAGGTATTTAATCCGGGTATACTCATTCATGAAAACCTCTTTGAAGTCACCAACTATGCAACACCGGAAAAGAATGTAAAGAAAACCATTAATGCTTCTTTAATTGTTGAGGATTTTAATCCTCCTCTTTATGAACTTCCTTTCCACAAAGAAGTTCCCGGGCTCGGAGCTTTACTCTCGTTTTCGTCCAAAAATGAGGAAAAAATGTTCAACCCCGGGATTCTCATTTCTAAAAGAGTTCATACTTCTCTTCTCCCGGAATTATCTCATCGAGGCCCTAAAGCTTAAAAAGTCATTAAAATTTTTGAAAGACCGATGGAGATCTTTCCTTGCTCTTATGGAGAGGACATCCGTATTTTGGATGTTTCGTGTCTCCATTTCTATCCCCCTTGACAAGCTCAAGTATGGGGGGATCGGGTCAAGCTAAGTGACCTAAAACAAGCGCTTCGTAGGTGGCAACCCATGCTTATCCTAGTATAATTATAGTAGGAGTATGCTAGTTATGTAGTAATGAATAAGTGTTTTTTATTGTGAGAGGCTCGCCTTTTTCCATTTTCCGTGTTTTGTGTTTTGTGTTGTATTGTCCAGGATTGCCCGGATTTTTAAAGCCTCTCGTGCTCGCGGTTTTGTCCTTCGTTCACAAGAGCTTCACATCCTCAGCTTCATTTTGGGAATCCGATATCCAAATCTTATCGACTAACGTTTATCTTTAAGCATACTTAATAAACGGCTTAGGATTTACGTAGAGACCCTTCTTAAAACATTGAGGACAATGTTTAATTCTAGTATGGGGGGATCTATCGATTTGATTGTGCCTGCAGTCGTTGTTTTCACGTAATCCCGTTTTTACCACCAAAATTTCAAAAAAATGAAAAAATTTAAAAATTTTCAAAAATAAAATAAGTGTTTTGTCACAATTTTGACTTTCCTGCTGGGTAGAATAAGAATAAATTTTGACTCGATCGAGCGTGTTGAGCTCTAGCTTGTTCCTTAACTTTTAGACTAAGCGTTCGCGGATTTTCGCGAAGGATGAAAAATGATAGAGTTAATTATGAGTTGGATGCTAAACAAGGATTATTTGGAAATCTTAAGAGCTCATAAGTGTAGTTTGTGGCTTTTTCTCCCATAAGCTTCTAACCGGACTAATAATACGTGCTATTTTTGAAAATTAAACTTAAATCAACAATTTTTGAAGTATAGTCGATATCAATAATTTTAGTTCAAATTTATACTTAAATTTTCTAAAAGGAAGTTTTCTCTATATATCGTGGTAATATAAAGTGTTAAAAAAATGGAAAAAATGAAAAAATGAGTAATAATTATAAACTGTGGGCTGATAAAAGTTTGCTGCATCTTGCCGGCTCACAACCGATGTTGCAGCCTTCTAAAGAAAGCCCATAGTAAGAATAATAATCCGAGACTGATAAAAGTTTGTTGCATCTTGCCGGCTCACAACCGATGTTGCAGCCTTCTAAAAGGTCGAGGATTTGCATTGTATCATGGTTATATTAATGTTAAGTGTGAAATAATGTGATTTAATAAATATAGGGAAAATCTCTTTTTCTTAAATTTAAATATGCTTTTGAACTAAGACTATTTCATTTTAAGTTTTTCTAAATAAGCTATGTATATACGGGAAACCTAAGAGTTTTTGAAACCAAAGGTCCGTGAGTCCCGATACTAGTCTCTGTGGGGTGTCAAAAGCTTTGGTCCACTAGCCGCAAGGTGTGGGTGTGCCCGAGACACAGTCGCTACATGGGAAGATTCGCTTCAAACTCATTAACTCGGTTGGAACGTGAAGCATAAAAGAGAGAGAGTCGCGCGCGCGCTAGAGATCCATATGAAATTCGAAATGGCACATTCACCTAATATGTATAATAATTTTCGGGAGTGAAAAGTTTCCACAAAGTACAAATAAATGAGTAGTGATAGCATCCTATTCTTATATTTTAACGGTGATTTCGTTTTAAAGCATGGTTTGGAATAAGTTAAAAGTCAGGAACGAAAATTTATCCTTTTTTTGGGGCATTTTGAGATTGAAATGCATCTTGTTCTATGATCCCTAAAGTTATAAAAATAAATTTTAAGTTTTTCTAAATAAGCTATGTATATACGGGAAACCTAAGAGTTTTTGAAACCGAAGGTCCGTGAGTCCCGATACTAGTCTCTGTGGGGTGTCAAAAGCCTGGTCACTTAGCCGCAAGGTTGGGATGTGCCGAGACGAAAGTCGCTACATGGGATGATCTCGCCTTCAAACTCATTATTCTCGGGTGAAACGTGAAGCATAGAATTTTGCAAAACGTTGATCCATAGTTGAAATTCGAAATAGCACATTCACCTAATATATATAATAATTGTCGGGAGTGAAAAGTTCACAAGTTGCAAATAATGAGTAGTGTTAGCATCTTAACTTATATTTGACGGTGATTTCATTTTAAGCTTAGTTTGGAATAAGTG
The DNA here is from genome assembly GCA_026074375.1 of Tanacetum coccineum. Lineage (NCBI taxonomy): Eukaryota > Viridiplantae > Streptophyta > Magnoliopsida > Asterales > Asteraceae > Tanacetum > Tanacetum coccineum. The sequence goes on from BQNB010009119.1 coordinate 20,240, forward strand.
AAAAGTCGGGGACGATGAATTTATCCTTTTTTGGGGCATTTTAGGATTAAAATGCATCTTGTTCTATGATCCCTAAAAGTTATAAAAATAACGAAAGTCAAATGTTCTAGTTAGTTGCTTAATATGAAAAGTACAAAAAAAATGAGAAAAACAAAAAGAACAAAAATATATGTAGGAATAAGTGAATACATTTAAAAATAGTAAAAACGGGGCTTTTCTAAACTTTTGATTCTTTAATTCCCTTTGACGAACACTTAGCTACTTTTCAAGGTTATTAGTCGAGGGGGATTGAGATTCTTAGTTTTCTAAGTGCTTACTTATAGCATTACGTGAGGACACGCAATAGTTTAGTATGGGGGATTTTGGTATGTGCCTAAATACACATACCTCTGACCTTTAAAACCGGACTTAAATGAACAAAAATGTACCAAAAATACTTTGTATTTGTATGTTTTCATTTATATTATGAAGGAAACGGATATCCAAGAAAAGGACAAAAAATCAAGCAAAAACGACAAAACCGAGCACGGAATGGAAAAACGTGAAAAGACAAAGTCAAAATCGAAGCCAAAGACCGCAAAGTCAAAGTCAAAGCCGATGCCAAAACTGAAGAAATACGCAATGGGCCCACCCGTACCTATCTAATGGGCCGGGACAACCCATTAAGTGTTATTATGAAGACTTAAAAGCCCAAAGTTTAAATAAAAGCCCAAAACCCCTCTTTCTATAACCGGCCCAAAAACAATATGAATAAGCCCATATAAGAATTAACTTTCGTTAAGCCTTATAACCCCTTCACACTTAACTTTCGTTTGTCACAAGGACCATCATTGCAAACTAACCATATATGTTGAAGGACCTAACCTGCCAACCCATAAAAAGTTATAACACCACAAGGGACCTTCGATGTAATACAACAATACAACATAGGGGACCATTTCTGTCAATCTCTCAAAGTCTTACCCTGTATACAAATCAAAATAGGGAAACCCTTTCCCGCCAAACCATTTTTGGCACTATTCATCATCTCTCCCATCACTTTCCCCCACCTCGTTTACTATTCACCCACAACAAAACTGTTACTCTCACTATCCCCACCTCACTACACTCCAATTGCCACCTTGGCAATCCCTCAACATACCATTGGCTGCAAACAATCAAGGGATGTGATTAAAGAACTTGGGCTCAAAGAAATATGGATGGCTGAGATTGTGCTTGGGATCTCACTCACACAACAAACACAGCTTTGATTATCTCTTTATGAAGAAACACAAGTGAAGCTCAAGACTTTTAGTATAAATAGTAGGTCATTTGTAGCTTTTTCCCTTTGTCGAATTTTGTTTAAGTCAAAAGCTTGTAAACAAAAATTTGTATCATTTTAAATACTGTTTGTTAAGCTCTATTATAAGCTTTTAAGACATTAAAAGCCTATTTGAAAGCTTATTTCATTTTATGTCCAAATAAAATATCAAAAATCCAAAAAAATCATAAAAATCTGTCCAAGAAAAGTAAGGAGCATGGTAAATCTTGGATGGCCATGGGTTTAGTGCTTTTTGGGAAGCTATAGGATTGGTTTATAAGCTTTTGAGAGCTTATTGCCTTGCCGTAAGCTTGGACCTTTGTAAGTTCACTTTTTCCAATTTTTGCTATTTTATTGTTTAAGTGCTTATTTACTGCTTTTTGTTGCTTATCATTGTTGTTTTATGCTTATGTGTTTTACCTTATTGCTTATATGTCTTCTATTTGAGTTTTACTTAAAACTGTCAAATTTTGCTTAATACTACTTGTCTTAGTTCCTTATTTATAAGGGCTTATTATTGTGATTTTATTACTTCTTAGTGCTTATTAATCATAGTTGGTAATCTGTTTTAAATTTCCTTGCTTAAATCTGTGTTAATCAGTTTAAAAAGGGATTCTTCATTCTTAAAGGGGTGTTTGGGTCAAGGGTTAAAGTGGGTCATTTTGGTATAAAAACCTATTGGGTCACCTTGGCTACTTTTGGCAAGCCTTCTTGAGTTGATTTAAATAAGTTTTTCATAGTCTTTAAGTTTTTGAAATCGTTTTTAAGTTTTTCTAAAAGCTTCTTTAAAACTGTTGGTTCAAAACAGTTTTATAAGTCTTATTTGATTAGTTCTTTTTAAACCATCCTTTAAGCGTCATTTTTGTGTTGTTTTCAAGTGTATAATGCCGTAGTTAAAAGTCCATTAGGTTTACTTGTGATTTGTTATTTTCTGTCAATTTTTTTTTGTTAAGTCAGTTTTAAGTTTCAAAAGCCTTTTTCATATTCAGAGATCAGATGTTTAATATTGTTTTTATCTTTTGAAAATTTAAGCATAAGCTCCTCTTAGGCTAGTCTTCATCTGTTTTCATTAGTTTTTCAATTTGGAGCTTATTTTGTAGCTTATTTTGGGTCTGCACTTAGCCCCCTTTTAAAACTTAAAAAAAACCAAAAAGTTGCATAATCTTTGTGACAGCCACTTTTCCTTTAGCTTTTTCTCTGCTTATTTTTGTTTCAAACTTAATTGTCTTTGCTTAGTTTTAGATGGCCCTTAAGCTGGTCTTTAAGCCCATATAAGCCTTAAGCCCTTAAGTGTCCTTCTTAGTGCTTAAAAATAAGCTCTAAATCTGTCCCTTAGGCCTTTTGGTATGCAGTGTTAGACCATATAGCTTATTTGCCTTTTTAGGGATCTCTGGCTTATTCCCTTGCTTAATTTTGTTTTAACTTGCTTATTAGAAGTTAGTAATCATCTGATTTGGCTTTTTCTGTAGTTAGCTTTGCTTATTTGCCCCTAATTTTGCCTTGTAGTTTAAGCCTCTAAGCTTTAGTATAAAAAACAACATTCTGTCAGTGCTTTTTGCTTATTTCTTTGCTTATTTCAACTTTTTGTTAAAACTCTTTTTTTAAAGTTGGTTATATTTGTATGTTTTAAAAGTTTAAAAAAAATAAAAAAAATGTTTTTGATAAAAAGGTGAGGCATGGGATTCGAACCCATGACCTCCCTTATAGCACACACAAGTCCCACACGTCCCACACACTAACCAACTGCCCTTGGGTCTTTTTCAATAACGGTTTGTACCATTTTATTTATATACCCATTTTTCCTATTTTGATTATCAGCCTTTAAGGGCTTATTTTTAGCTTATTTTTAAGCAGTTTGTCAAATCTTTTATTTTTCTTGTATTCAGCAACTCTCAAAGTACTTTCCTGTATTTTTTCAGAATTTTCCAATTAAGTTTAGTATTTTTTATCAATTTTTCTTTTCAAAACTGTTTTTAATTCATTAAAAATTATTAAAAAGTCAAAAAAATATAATTCTTTTTTAAAAAATTTTCTTTTATCATTTAGCATCTAGGAAACTTAAATTTGCATCCGTAGGGTTAAAATTTCTCATTTGTTTTCTTAAGAACGGGTTTTCAATCCCGTTCTCGTTTTTAGGTTTAAATTCGTTCTAGCTTTCGTTTTTAGGTTTTCTTTCATCGTTTTTGCATTTTAATTGTAGAAATTAGAAAACCAACTCCAAAAGCCTTTAACCATTCAAAAACGCGATCACCAACATTCTCGATTTTCAATTCGCACCTCGTTTTTGGTTAAAAGCAATTGATTTGAATCTCTTAGAATTCTTATATACTATATTATAATTGAATTATAATCTTGAAATTATCCTTATATATTTATTATATTTATTATAATTTATATATACAAAAGGCTAGTTTTAAAGGTTATATCAACTTATATTTTGGGATGGAAATGATGCAAAACTTTTTTTGAATTATGAACTGTGATATGTGTTTTTAAGTGTCGAACTATATGATTGCTATGTACTATTGCTATGTGATATGAATTATGGTAAGGCATGTGTATGTGAGGATGACATGACCTTGTGTGAGACCCGAACGGACTTAGCTAGTCAAGTGGGTCAGTTTTGCGCGGAGATATTGTAGGATGGAGGGGTACGATCCACCCCATATAAATGTGAATTTATTTTGTGATAGAGTAGCCATGCATATATGTTCATAAATGTTGTTTTTGTTGATCGCGGTGTCATAAGTAAGTCTTAAACCTGTAACTCTCACCAATAATTATGTTGACATTTTTAACATCATTTTTAAGTGAGCAAAACGTGTGAAGAGTTAGGAAGTGGAGTTAGCTGAACCATAGGCTTGCATGCGGAGTCTATGATTTATCTGTTTTTTTTGTTTTCAAATGAATTTGTCATGTTTTGTTCTTCATGCATTATATGTTAGATTTTTGTTTTGGGCGTTGTCATAACACGCTTTGGATCTTGAAGTTTAATTAATGTCATTTTTAGTTTTCTCTATTTTGACGCCTTGTGTTGTGATGATGCCTATTGATCATGCCTTGCGATTCCGCCTTGGCGGGGTGTGAGAGATTGGTATTCAGAGCCAAGGTTATAGAGAACTAGGAGGATTGGCCTAGACTATAACTAGGAACCTTCATATAGATGCATTTAGGAACTATGTGCTTGTGTGTACGTATGTATAAGATATTTTATATATATATATTGAAGGTTCCAATTGCCTATTTCTATTTACTATTTTCGTAGTGAGTAATATATATTTATATTTTATATATATATATATATATATATATATATATATATATACTAGTATATATATATATGTGCTGAGTATTTATTTTCTTTGTCGCCAAGTATCTGATGGAGCTTTATACTCTTCCTTATTTATAGAGTTATGTCTCCCTCAAAGCGTAAGTTTCGTTGGGGAATCATGCGTTCAACTTGGGGATTAAGCGTTATATCGACCCAATTTTGGCTGTAATTATGGCGTACAAACCGTAAGTGCTGTCATACCCATCGACTTATATCATGTAAGTGGAAGAGAGTTTATGACCTATGAAAAAATGTAGGTGACCAATTCGATTAGGTGATTGGGAGAAGAAGGATTGAAAGGAAGGATAATGTTTCTAGTTCCAAGAATACCACACCTCAGATGAAGAAGAGAATGATAATGAGCGGTGGTGATGCACCTCCTTACAACAAATATGGATTCGTGGATTATCCACAACTCCAAATGGAAGACTAAAGGAACAAGTTTGCACCTTACTCATTACCACCACAAGAAGGCAATTTGAATGGATGGTTGACTGAGGATGCTAACGATTCGGACCTCGAGTCTACGGCTAGTAATCAACCCCTGAACTTAACAATGGAAGACACTGCTGAGAGCTGAGTTCGACTTCAACCCGACTACTCGTGCAATCGACTTATTTGGCCCCCCCCCCCCCCCCCCCCCCCCCCCCCCGACTGTTTAGCCGCCCCCCCCTCCCCCCCCCCCCCCCCCGTTTACCAATAAGTCTTGTGAACCCCATGTTAGGAAAAGGTTTGTGTTTCGATTATGATTATTAATGAAAAGTGGTTTTAGGATTTATTTTGTGTGCTATGCGCCTTATTAAATATGTTATGTGTTGCATGATGTGTTGATTTCAAGAAGTGTTTTCATAGGAGCGAGTACACGTGTGAAAGGGGGCATCTATAATTATGGTGTACAACATAATTATACATGCGTCATAACACAAATAGACTTGCAAGTATGATTACATGTAATTGGTGTTGACACATATTGGTTGGTTGTATTTGTACGTATATAGTTTTACTGGGGATAAGTAATATTCGTTTGGATATGAAATCTGTAGTGTATCGTCTAATATATATAATCCTATGTCTTAGTAGAAACATGGTTAAAACACGACAACCTAACAACCCTCCTAATATCGCGGCAATCATTGCTCAACAACTTCAGAACATCATCCCGAACATCGTGACTCAAGTGACTAATAACCTCAACAATGGCAATGGTAATGGAAATGGTGGAGGAAACAATGGTTGCACCTACAAAGGATTTGTAGCGTGTGGACCTCGAGACTTTGACGGAACTGGTGGTGCGGTGACGTTGACTCTAGCATGCGCTCGCGGCAAATATGGAATCCGTGATAGATAATAGCGGATGTTTGGCTAATCGAAGGGTGAAGTATGCCGCGAGTTCATTCATTGGCAAAGCTTTGACTTGGTGGAATACTCAAGTCCAAGTAAGAGGTCGAGATGCTGCTAATGCAATGGCGTAGAATGACTTCAAGGCATTGCTAACAACAGAGTTTTGTCCAAGCAACGAGATTGAGAAGTTAGAAAGCGAGTTTTGGAATCATTCAATGATTGGTGCTGATCATGCTGGTTACGCTGAATGATTTCATGAGTTGGCAAAGTTGGTTCCACATTTGATAACTCCTGAGACGAAGCGTGTCACAAGGTACATTAATAGGTTGCCATCTCAGATTCATAGAATGCTTCGAGCTACTCAACCTGCTACTATTCAAGCTGTTGTTCTTACTGCTGGGATATTGACCGATGAGGCGGTCCGTAGTGGTACTTTAGCTAAGGCTGGTGAGAAAAGGAAAGAAAGGGACGAGGCGAGTAAGTCAGAAAGTATTAGAAAAGATGAAAAGAAAGCTAAAGAGGAACGAGGGTTTGTAGCAGCAGTTCCTCCTGCAAGAGAAAATGGAAATTTCCCAAATTACGCTAGGTGTAAGGGTTATCATGCTGAAAAAGGACCATGTCGAGTGTGCTACAATTGCCAAAGGCCGGGTCACATAGCCAGAGATTGTAGATCACCGGTTAGGCATGTAGAGCCGATACGAGCAGTTAGGCCAAGAGATGGGCAGAAAGCTTGTTATGAGTGTGGGAGTTTGGATCACTTACGTCCAAATTGTCCTAGGTGGAATCAAGGACGTAATCAATCTGTAAATCAGCTAGCGTTGGAAGGGAATAGGAACACCCGAGGCAATGAGAACCGAGCTAGAGGAAGGGCTTTCAATGTGAATGTTGTTGATGCTCTTCAGGATCCCAATGTAGTGACGAGTACGCATTCCTTAAACAACCTCTACGCTACTGTGCTTTTCGATTCTGGTGCTGATTTTAGTTTTATATCCACTAAATTTGCGACCTCTTTATTTAAAGAGAAACTAGTATTGCGAACTTGGGTATGTGATAGAAGTAGCTAATGTAAGAAGGAAGAGTTGATATCATTTTCGTAGGCTTGTAGGACTAGAGCTAGGAGATTCTATATTCCCTATAGACTTGATACCATTAGAACAAGGAAGCTTTGATGTGATAGTAGGAATGGATTAGTTGTCAAACTAAAAGGCTATGATCGTGTGTCACAAGAAGATAGTTAGGATACCTGTAGAAGGAGGTAAGGTACTCTGTGTTCAAGGAGAATGTAATGTCGGGAAGACAAAGACGTTAATGAGCACAAAGGCGAATGAACCAGCGTTAAGCGATATTCCTATCGTACGCGATTTCGAGGATGTATTTCCGGATGACCTGTCAGGATTACTGCCACAACGACAAGTAGAGTTTCGTATAGATTTGATTCCTGGAGCTACGCCTGTAGCGAAGTCGCCATATCGACTAGCGCCTTCGGAAATGCAAGAACTGTCAGAGCAACTTCAAGAGTTGCAAGACAAAGGATTTATTCGGCCAAGTCACTCACCATGGGGAGCACCAGTTTTGTTTGTCAAGAAGAAGGACGGATCGTTCCGTATGTGCTTACAATAACTTAAGGGTTTTGATAAGTTTTCTCGATGACGAGCGAGGTACATGTAGTGGGATGCTTCTTTTCGTTTGGGGTTGTTGTGTTGCTAATTGCACCCTTGTGGGGGTAAGCAAAGTCATTAGCAGTTGGATTCAGATTTTGGAAGTTAGTCGAGGTTAAGGTTGACAAGACTCTTTGTTTTGTCAAGGAACCGATGATGTTGTAGACCGAGAGGTCATGAGTAAAAGCGTAGTATGATAGCATTAGTGAAAGTTCGTTGGGATTCGAAGCGTGGTCCTGAGCTTACTTAGGAACGCAAGGATCAAATGAGGTCTAAGTGTCCTCCGTTGTTTGTCGATAGTGCTAATGCCTCGAGTAGTTAAATCTCGGGACGAGATTTTCTCAAGGTGGGGATACTGTGACAACCATGACTTGAGCAGGTTGGTCAAACCGTAGTGTTGACCTAAATGTATCTGTTGCAATGTATGGTTATGTGTTTATACGTGTTTATATGTGTTTGTGTGGGATATGTGAGATTGGATAATCAATCCATTGAGCGTGATCGTCTCATTGGGATTGGATTTGTGTTGAATTTTGTGAAGTTCATTTCGTTCACTTTTGGTGACAAGGAAATGATTTCGGTGATTGAAGCGGTTTCGCATTAATTGTGTAAGTAATTATACGTATACGTATTTTTGTGTTAGTGATTTAAGATAAGTTTAGGTTTTAGAGGTTCAGTTAAGAGAAATGAGTTAGTTGATCGAGAAATTTCATTTAAATCATTTATAGTGATAAAGGAATTGATAGGGTATTTTGAGAGAATTGTTTTGGTTAATATGAGGATGTCTAGGTGATGGATTAAAATGGGAAGTGTGTCATTTGTGAAAGAAATATGAGAGTTTTTGGAAGACTTTCTATTTTTAGAAAGTGAATTTGTGAAATGAAAAGTATTTTTGGAAAGTTAGGTTGAAAATGAAAAGTTAAAAAATTATTTTTAAAAGTCTAGTAAATTTCGTATAAGCAAAAAGGTATAGTCAAATTTGTCAAGGTTTTTATTAAAAGTTAAGGAAATACAAGTAATTATGTAAATAATAAATAATAAATAAATAAAAGGCCATTCGGCCGAATAGTAGAAAAAGGAAAAAGAAAAAAAAGGAATTGTATTAGGAGTCAAACTCTTATTAGGATTTATCTAGGATTAACTTAGAGCCTATAAATACAAAAAAAAAACCTTAAACCCCTATTGAAGTTGGCCGATTTTTACAAGAGAAAAAAAAAGAAGAGAAAATTTTAGGGTTCTTGGTTAAGGTAATTTCTAATCCTTGTTTAGTTCTAGTTATTTAATTTTCAATTAATGTAATCTAAGTATGATGGATAAGGGTTTATAAATTAGGGTTTATAAATTAGGGCTTTGATTTTTCTGGAAGTTTATAATGTTATAATTATTTTTTAATGATTAGTTTAATTGGTTACAAGATTTGATCATGCGTTAGGGTCTAGATCGTCCGAATTAGTTGTTTGATTCACAGCAGAAAGTTAGACAGTTTTGTAACGAGCATAACTCATTCATAAAATTCAAATAAACAAATTACAACATACTGGAGATAACCTCAGAGAGTCTACTTTCCAGAAACGTTGGCCTCGTGAGTTTTTATGGTCGGGAAGTGGGACAAAAGGTCGTTACAAAATCGGTGTGTAAAACAGTGACGAATTTCAGTTTTGGTTATGATTTTTCTAAAAATACCTAGACATCTAGTTAGATGCTCTAAATCACGTGGAAGTTAGTCCATATATTGTGTGTGACCTCTTAATTTTTTCTAAAGCTATAATGAGGTCTAAATTGGTTATCTAACGTCATACTTTTAGAAGGTCAGATTCTAGATGAATTTTGGACACTTTGGAATAATGAATTTCTAAGGGGTATTTGTAAAAGAGTAATGGTTTTGGGAGAGCTATGAGAGGTTCATAAGGCATATAAGTAGCATGGTGAATTTTGGTTTGAATTATGGGAGTGTTTAAGTTGTGCGTTTAGGACGCGTAAGTGGGTATAAAATTCTGCTCAAAACCAAAAAAATATAAAGTGTAGCATTGAAGTGTAAATGGCATATGTAGGAGTTGGAAAAGGTTTAAATCAAGTATAGAGCTATGGTATATAGCTTAGATATCCATCATAGTTGAGGTTACATCATATTGGGTTGAATGCCTAATTGATGGTAGCTTATTGTGTACTTAATTGTTTAGATTGTCCGTGAAGTGTTTGTGAAGATTTTGTTAGAATCTTTTGGGAAGCTAAGCATCACGTGAGTTTCATAGCCCTTTTTTCTTATGTTTTCTTGGGTTAAAATGATACTACGAGTTTAAATGTTTTAGTTGTTGTGATTGTGTGTTTCTATGTTATGCTCCATGGCTTTGTGATCAATTAGAGTCGTTTATGTGGTATGCTTCATGGCTTGGTGATCAATTGGAGTTATTATTATTATTGTTGTTGTTGTGAAGTATGTTAGTTCGGTTGAGAGTGGTGCTTACCACAAACAAATCCAACTGAAGGGTTGAAATAATACCTACTGACTTTGTGTTCCGATCGGAGGGTAGTGAGCTACCCATGACCCTATTGTGAGTATGGAATGATAGACCAGTGGACTGTGGTGTCATGTGTGTTGTTTTGGATTGTTTTACTAATCGCAACAATTGTTTTGTAAGATTTTGTTATGTGTCTTAACCCTATGACTCTCACCAACCATTGTGTTGACGTTTTTAAGCATCATTTTCAGGTGAGCTTCGTGAGAATATTGAGGTTAAGAGAAGTGGCTAGAGTGACCGCTAGGATTGCATTGGAGTTCGCTCCTGAGTTTGTTTATGTTTATCGCCTGGATTTTGTTGAATGTTATTTGATTTTATTAGGTTCATGAAGTATTGTCCTTGTATTGGTGAAACCCTTTTTCATTAATACAAGATGTCGTTCATTTGGTTTTCGATATTGTCATGACACATTGTGTCTTTATGACTTAGTTATGCATTTTAGTGTTTCTCTATTGTTGACACCATTGTGTTGTGATGATATCCATGACGTTACGCCTCGTGTTTCCGCCTTGGCGGGGTGTGACAGATTGGTATCAGAGCCTATGGTTATAGAGAACTAGGTGGTTGAGCCTAGACTATAGCTTAAGGGTCCCTCATATAGATGCATTTAGGGCTTATGTGTAAGTATATACCTATTATGCTTATTTTCCCTAAGTTTCATAAAGTACATTATACTATATACTATATATATAAGTTGAGTTTTTCTTTGTTATTTTGAGATCCGTATCCTGATATAGTCTATGTTTTGTGGTCTATTATAGTATGTCTCCTCCTATTCGTAGAAAGTACCATAATTCAGTTGCTTTCGCAACTGGGTGTAAAAGAAAACACCTTACCATATATCAATGCTCGGAAACCGTATTCAAGTTCTTTCACATCTTTGGTTCTCTTTGCTACATCGTTAGAGTTGGTTGAAAATCTTGATAAAATTGAAGGAAAAAGGTTGATACATGATTTTTGTTGGGTATTCTACTCAGTCAAAGGCTTAATAATGTATTTAACAAGTGAACTAAGAATGGATTGTTGAAACAATTCTTGTTAAACTTTGACGAATTTCCTCAAATGGGGGGTGGATGTCAGTTTAAGATCAATGTCAGTTCTGACCCCGGTACCACCAATGTTCGACAACTTGCACTTGAACATGAATTTAAGTCCGATCCCCAAAGTCAAGAAAATTTTTCTCAAGTTGCTGAGATAGTAACAACGTCAAATGAGCTGGGATTGCTATATAGTCTGATGTTCAGTGAATTACTCACTGGCACTTCTCCTGTTGTGTCAAAGTCTTCCGCTATACATGCTGCTGATAATCCTAATAAACGTCAACAACATAACTCAATCTATAGTTCTACAACAATCGATGTTGCAGATCCACCTCCATTGAACATTCAATCAGTACACATCAACTCCAACTTCAAAAGTAAACTGTCATTGCACTTGAGAACATTATTCAAGCAGAATTCAATACCGAAAATGCACATTTGTTGTGCTGAATTTATAACATTTTAGGTACACCGATACAAGAACGAGGGGAGATGACTCACGAAATCTTTTTCCTTTTTATATATAAATAAATATAAATAAATATAAATAAATATATATATATAACAAGGATCAAAATCCACAAAATCAATGAACCGAATAGTTGTATAGAGTTGTTTCTGGTAGTTATGTTCCAACGAGGTTTGAATGGAAAATCGAAATGAGGATTGATGAATTGATGTTGGGAATGACAAAGATTTTATTAGATTTGATGTTTCTAAATAAAATGCACAAGAAATTAAGGAAAACCTAACAACGAAAGCTATTAAAGAATTAGACCTAAAATGAGACGGAAATGTAAAAAAAAATGCTACCTATAAAAAGAGCTATATTATCAAAAATTAAACCCTAAAGCGATAAAAATGCTAAAATGCTAAGCAGCTTGAGCTCAAATAAGCTAATGGAAAATGGAACAGACAAGTTGGGCACTAAACCTAATAAGCAAATGCAGACCAAGATAAGCAAGGTAAATAAGATAGAACATGCCTAGACAAATCTAATAAGCTTAACTAACCCTAAATAAGCAAATTCAACAAGCCTTGAGCTAAATTTAAGAGAGGAAACTCAGCTCAGTACCTAACTTAGAGTTAGTACTGCTACCTTTGAGTTAGTACTGCTGGCTTAGACTTAGTACTGCTGGCTTTAATAAAACACAATGAAATAAGAAATAAGCAAAAACAGATATTTAACTATCCCTAATAAGCACTCAGGCATAAGAATAAGCAACTAGAATAAACTAGAATGGCGAATAAGCCAAAAAAACTAAAAACTGATAAACTCTTAAAATTACTTTGAAAAGGCAAATAAACTTAAAATAAGCTCTACTAAAGCTTAAATAAGCTCTACTAAAGACAGTAAACGAAAATGGGCTTAATCTACTCTGAAAAGCTAAGGAAATCTTAAATAAGCAGAAATAATAAGCTAATAAGCAATAATGAACCAACAGTACTAACAGTCTTAACTATCAGTACTAACTTGGAGTTGGTACTGCTAGCTTTAAAATTCCCAAAAGAGAACTAGCAGTACTAACTATGGGTTAGTACTGCTTGTTCCAAATACCCCTTAAAGTTTTCAAAAATCATTTTTCTTTTTTTTTATTTTAAGCTGATTTGGCCCTAAATTGTTAAAAACAGATTATCAAATAACAACATAAGACACTTATAAGCAGATTTCAATCACTAAAAAGCACTTAAATAAGCTAAATCAATCCAACAGTATTAACTAAACATATTACCAGTACTAACTAAGAAAGTGACACAAACTATTTTTAGACTAACAACTAAGCAAGATAAGCACTAAACATCATGATAAAGCATAAATAAGCAAATATAGGTAACAAATAAGCACTATAAGCAGTTCTACAGTAAATAAGAAAAATAAGAAAAAGAGAGACTTACAACACCCTTGCTCAAAACAGGGTTAAACAAAGAATCTACAAGCTCTAGCTTGTGTAAAACAAGCTAGTAGTGTCCATAAGCCCATCCAGAACTGGCTTATCATCCATAAGCTGTGGTATATTTGAGTGTGGAATTTTCTGTGACTTTACTTAACTTCTTAGTATTTGAGTTAAAACAAATGACTTATATGATTTTATAAGACTTAAAACATATTAAGTAATGCTTTTAACAAAGGAAATACAAAGATTCAAGAATTGACTTAAAAACTCCAAATTTGCATTAAGACGAAAATTAAAGTTACAAGACTTGGAAAAATAAAATTGCATAAAAATAAGCTGAAATTTAACTAAGAACTAGATAAAACTAAAAACTAACTTTTTCTTGGGTTACAATGGCCCTATTTATACTAAAACGAATTAAGGTCTTGGTTTCTTGGTCTTCCTTCTCTTCTTTCTTCTGTGTTTCTTTGTAGAGACAAAACCCCAAGTGTGCTTGTTGTGTGAGGTGATTCTAAAACAAATCCCAGCCTTTAATTTCTTTTGTGGAGTCAATCAAGCCATCAAATGCTTGGAAAGTGGGGGGATTGCCAATTTGGCATTATACAGGGGGAGGTGGTGATAGTAGGAGAGGGGAGGATGTCTTAACCTAAGTGGTTGTAGAAGCTTGCAGGGTAAAAGGGTGGATGACTCCGTGAGTTCGTTACTTTGGTTTAGTTGGAGGGAAAAATGGCTTTGGGTAAGTTGGCAGCTTTGGCCCCTCAAGTTATACTTCACCCAATTTCCAATTTCAGCCCTTGTCTTTTTATTCTTGTAATACAACTTGAGTTTTGGCAATTTTAGTCCCTCAAGTTGTATTTTCTTCACTTGGTTGACTTTTGACTTTGTCGGGGTTGACTTTCTGACTTTGACTGACTTTGGCTTCGATTTGACTTTGTCTTTTCCATTCCGTGCTTGGTTTGGTCGTTTTTGGCTTTGTTTTTCGTCCTTTTGTTTGATATCCGTTTCCTGCACAATACAAATGCAAAACATACAAATACAATGTATTTTTGGTACGTTTTTAGTCATTTAAGTCCGTTTTTAATGGAAAATGGTATGTGTATTTAAGCATATACCAGTCTTCACTATCGGAACTTGAGTTATCTTCATCACTTACTTCCTTTTTCACTTTTAATGCAAGTGATCTACTTTGTTCTTTCTTGCCTTTAACCGTTTCTACATCTTTCTTAATTACTTCTCTTAAGCTTCAAGTTCCAATTAGTTCGTCAAGAGATAAGGTTGTTAGATTCTTTGATTCTTCAATCGCCATGACTTTCGCGCGCCAATTTGGATGTAGTGCCCTAAGAAATTTCCTAACACAATTCTTGCTAGAAAAACTTTCATCAAGTGCTTTTAGACTAGTAATAATAGTGTTAAATTTAGCAAAGGCATTATCTATTGATTCCTCTTCTGGAATCATAAATTTTCATATTGTTGAAACAAAGAGATATATTTGTTAGCTTGACTTGATTATTATCTTAATGGTGATTAGTAAAGTATTCCAAATTTCTTTTTGGTTGGTTTTGGCACATAAAAATTCTTTCGTATTTTTACGTGAAAAAACATTATAAATTACCATATGTAGCTTCATTATTTTTTGCAAGTTTTCTTTTTCAGATCATAATCTTGTTTATGTAAGATACCAATTTCATCTTTTTAGGTTCGGGATTAAATTGAATAGGAGGAAAATCACCATCGTGTATATAAAACATGTCTAAGATCTAGATCTTTTGATTTTACATAAGTTTCGAATATATTTTTCATACAATAATCCATCACTTCAAAAAAGTGGTGGTCGTTGCATAGATTGCCCTTATAATATTTTCCGATTTCCATAGATCGATTCAAGTTTTAAAATACAATTTATTTTAAAAATCTTGTTTAACGTGGCTCTGATACCAATTGTGAAAAACTAGAAGGGGGGGGGGGGGGGTTGAATAGTTTACCGCTTTTTAATTTATTATTTATGTTTGTTTATAAAAACTTAGATTCGACTTTTTCGTGTATTCAATAACTTTGGCACAAATATAATCATGTAATATATATATAGTAAATAAAGATAAGAGTTGGAAAGATCAAACCGCAACACAAGGATTTATAGTGGTTCGGTTACGAAGCTCTTCTTCGGCCTACTCCACTCCTCGAGCACCAAACTCGAGAGTTTTCTTCACTATGTCAACAAGCTCCCTTATGGCGGAGAAAACCGTACACAACGTTGCTTATATCAATTTCCGACACTAAGCTAGATTGCCGTGTTTAATCTGTTCTAGAAACCAATCTATCACAACACAACTTCACGACTAGTTCACGACTTCACAACTTCACAACTACTTCACAACTTCGAACCAATCTATCACAACACAACTTCACAACTTGTTCACGACTTCACAACTTCACGACTTCTTCACAACTTCACAACTTCATAACTTCTTCACAACTTCACGACTTCTTTAAAACTTCACGACTTCTTCACAACTTCACGACTTCACTTCACCACATTACTTATATCACAACTACTGAACACTACTTGGTAATATCACAACGATCTAACTATACTTACAAAGATCACCAAGATCTAGCTACTACACACAACTACAAGATATACAATTGATTTACAAATATGTGATACTAAGGTGTAATACTTCTCCACTTAATGATGGAAGTATTCTTCTCTTGCACTTGAGGAATATAGCTTGGATCACTTGGAAACAAAGCTTTATGACTAAATGATCAAAGGATTTTAGAGAGGATAAGTGGGTTGTTTTGAGCAGAAAGAATGAGTGCAAAAGGTAAGAAAAATGTTAAGGAATAGACCAGTATTTATAGGACAGACTGGAGGAGCACAGTCTATGGGCGGCCCCCGGGCCGCCAATGTATTTAAGGGGGCCGCCCCTTTCAAACGCTCCTCTTTTTTGTCCTATCCAGGGGAGGTGTTTACTGGACCTTTTCTAGCCGTTTTAGGTTTGAAAATTTGAAATTCAAAATGTTTATTTTGAATAAAACATTTCTTTTAAATATAAAAAATGTTTTGTGATGTTTATAAAAAAGTTTACAACATTTTATAAAAGTTTCTTTTGATCATAAAAATCAAGCATTTGTTTATTCATACCTTGGAGTGATATAAGTTTGAAATGAATATTAACCACTAATTACTTGTTTATGTTTTAATTTTTCATTGAATGTTTTTATATTTTATGATTATCAAAATGTAAGGATGTGAAAAATATTAATAATGTTTTTAGGCATTATTTCTATCAACAGATATTTTTAACTTTTGCCCTAGAAGCATAGGTTAAAGAGGGTCTTACTGTCTGCATTTCATCTTCTAAATCGCCAATCACTGATTGTGAAGCCTAATATGAGAACCACTAAATGATTACTGACCATTTAGAAGGTGACACACAAGCTGTCGGATCCTATTTAACTTGTACCCTGACTCACAATTAAAAAAAAAAACCATTTATAGCTAATTGGTACATACACAAAATCTATAACACATACCCAAAATCAATTGAGACACAACTAAAGTACTAGTACTAGATTAACAGGACATGGTACAACAAAAGACCAAGTCAAATAGCATAGTTACAAAAAAAACTAACCCTAGTTAATACCTTATTTAGACCCCTCTCATCATCATCACTCATATTTTGCTTTACTTAAAAAAAAAAACACACACACACACAGTGGCCCGAGTCAAAGGAGCAGACGCCGGAGTCGTCGTCTACTCCGAAGGTATTCCGATCACCGTCGATTATTTAATCCACGGTGTATCTACACTCAAACTCACATATTAACCTTAGGGCTGACCTGGTCAACTCTCAGGTTTGTATATGAGTTTGTTTGTATGTATACAAATTATTTGATTTATTGGGGGATTAAATTATTGGTTTTATGTAATTATGTGATGTGGGTTTGTTGTTTTGTATGATTATGTGATAATATTGCTGTTTTAAGTAAATAATTTAGTAGGTTTTAGTTAATTAATGTTTGTATGTAAGTATTTCCTTTTACGGTCTTGATTAGATATTTAAGATGAAACAATTCCGACCTTTCGGCCGTGTAATCCACTGGATTTGAACCCAGTGAAACATGGTAAAGCCCTCTCTTTTCAGACGGTTGGCGTGGTCACTTTAAAGTTGTTTGCACCTAGTAGGAATAGGAATTGAACTCGAGACCTCTCACATTTTAGCGATGATAGTCACAAGCCTTTTGCCACTAGGCCACCCCTGAGTGGTTTAAAGATGATTATTAAAACTTGAGTGACCATTTAACTGTTTTCCCATCATTTTGACTATCAATATTAGTTACTCATAAATGCTGTAGTTTACTAGCTATATATTAGCTTATATTTGAAACAAGAGTTGGTTATTGTCATCTATTGCTAAGTCAAGTACCTTTACGATCTAAAGAGGAGGGTTGGTTTTACACTTACAGGTTAAGTGGGATAACTTCGGTCTAGTGAGTATTGTTGTATCAGAAACTAAGGAGATATCCTGATTGTATGTGTTTAGATTTTCTAAGGAGGTTTTCTTGTTGAAGCTATAGATTTGTCATGGATAATAGGTCTCCTGTTACTTTTCCATTGAAACAACAAATACCCAGTTTGCCTTTTACAGTTCAATTCATCATGGGATGTTTTCCGAGATATGAGTTTCTAGATAAGTTACATTTCTGTGGATATTTCATGAGTATCTAAGGTTATATGTGCTACCAGCCCACCAGTGCATAACTGGTTAGTTATGCTTGCAGTTTCTGTTCTTACCGCTCTTAAATTCTTTGCTTAAACGAAACTACTCTAGCTTATGTCACACATACTTCTGGTGGATGACCACATGCACAACCACACAAACCTAGATGTACATGTGCAGATAGGGAACACTATAATTAGTCATGAGTTTGTCTACATAACTGATGTTTGATGATATCATGTACGGCTCTTAGATCACCATGCTAATTTCATAATTAGCATTTAAACTAGAAATGTTGAAAGGATAGACACATTATATCTAGTATTTTATCCTTGTTGATCATTTGACACTGCTTTAGTTCATATTTTTGTTTCGTTGAGATCCATTTTCACTTTATTGTTTTGATTTTGGAAGTTGATATTGGTAAACTAGTAAATGTTCTCAATGTGTAGAGGCTACATTATCTAACATTTTATTTTCTTTGCAGATATCATTTTCCGATCAATCCAAACTTTGGCTTACTTCCACACAATCTTAGTTCGCAATGTGTCCTCCAGCATTTGTTTCTCCTGCAGCTGAACTCAATGAATACTCAACATATGAGGACATATTTAGGCTAATTATGCGATTAAAAAGTGGACATGGATTGCCTGTAAACGTACTTTCTGATGTGGATCCTTACCAATACACACCCTCAAATCTCCCTGGTCAGTATCCATATCATAGCTGCTTCTTTATTTTCCGATAGAGCTTATTACCTATATCAAGAAGTATCTGTATATTCAAATGCTAACTTTTTTTTCTCCAACATTATAGAGGACAATATTTTTTGAGGCTAATTCATGCCGCGAATTAAAACAGTGCGGACATGCAGATTGCTAGTAAACGTACTCAATTTACTGATAGTTGGAATTCCCTTCACCACATAGCACACCCTCATAAGATCTCCACGATCGGTATCAGTATCCAGTATCATAGCCCATTCGCTTTCGTTTCTATTCATTCACCCGATAGAGAGCTTCATCACCTATAATCTAGACAAGCCACTCTGCTCATAATCACAAATGACTAACTTTTTCTCGTTTTTTTTTTTCTGCCAGCCGATCGCCTGGCATGTCGGTCAACTTATTCTCGATCGCGTCACCGCAGGAACAGAAAAACACTGCGATCCAGCCACACAGTAAAACATAGCGGACCAATTTTTTCGAGGTGATCGGCTGCAAACACAGGGCGCGCGAGGCAACTCCATGTATTCGAGCATATATTCGACATCCCACAAAAAATATCTCTGCGGATTAAGACACAAAACTATTTTATAGTTTCTACTAGAGAGGTCGAGTCACTATCCTGAAGCTGCGGAAAAAAAAGACCCCTACAACTCCGAGAGACACATAAGATGCGAAAAACCACACACACACAACCGATCAATAGCGCTTACCCACATAAGCCAGTATGTACATATTCTTCTTAGACCTAGAAAGTGTCAATTTGACCCATATACTTACTCGAGCATGTTTCAATTTGGGGGTGGTTAAAATCATCAACACGGGTCAAAAACCAACACACACTGCTTTACCTCCTCGGAGCTTCACCAAGAACTTGAACATGTCAAATGTTTAAAAGCCGCGGACAGCGACAAACAGCGTCTATTGTCCTGCAAAGACCACCTTAACATGCGAAGACACCCTTACTAAAATCTTTATTACTGCAACACAGAATACAAGTTACCATTGACCTTTAAATTCTGCGCCGGAAACAATGGACCAATACAAGTTTGTAGCGGGCACACCCATAAATTCTGCCCAAACCCTTTTCATCAAGACCACATTCCACCACATTAGGCACTACCAGCGTCAGTACCCTGTTCCCCTATCTTTATCACTATATTTTAGACAAATCCGACCGTACGCCCTAAACAGTCACTAACTCTCTTGGCGCGACACTCGTACTGGTTGGAACAATTACTGCACGGATCATACAGTAGCACTCATCTCAGGTCATTTCTTTATTCGTAGATTGACAATAACTCAGCCAAGCGGTACGGAAAAACACTGCAGAACAACAACAGTAAGTAGAAACCTATCTGTTTCAAGATTCGACTCCGAAAGGCCCTTCACAGTATAACTTAATCTCTTAACAAAATCATAGACCTACACGCCTCACTCAAGCGCGATGAAAATTCACCCTTCGAAAAACCCTTCTACCTATCGAAAAAATCTCTCCGACTAGGCTAAAACGGAGATAACCTGCCAACATGACACACACTCCTGAAACAAAAGAACCATCCCAACACCACGTGGGAGTGACCATCACCCATCCCCAGCCGCCTCAGATCCAAACACATCACTCTCTCACCAACAACGCATCCCCCTCTGCTCCTACCTAACTTGCGACGAATTGAATCACTTATGACACTAATTAAACATACCGAACTATAAACTCAGTGCCCCAAAGAGGCCATAAATCCCGTCAGCATGGGACCACCCATAGCAGGCCGATACTAGTCCTTCTAAGGCATCCGAGCGATTCCACAGCCCAATCTTATCTCCTGGTGCATATTGAAGAGTTATTAGCTCTTGAGTGGTCGATATTTTTTGCGGACGCTATTAAACGCACTCATTCATGCCACTTGAGTTCCATACATTTCACTACCCGGACCGAACGCAACCACAATCGGTAGATCTACCTGCTAGAATCCTTACCTAAGCTTCGTTCAATCGCACCTCAATGGATCATATACGACTCATCCAACAAGAACAGTGCGAATTGTTCTTCGACACTTGAGCCCGATGCCCTATTGTAATCAAAGAGTTGACAAACTACAAGGGTGGGAGGGGGTGGGAGGGGGGTGGATGGTGGTGGGGGTGGGTGAACACCCCACCACCACGTAGGCACAGAAATCAAAAAGAATTCAAGTAGCCAAGATGAATGTATCTGCTCCTGCCAAGCTAAAAGAAGTAGTTGTGCAACCAACTACTTTAGGTATGTTTCATATCATCTTCTTTATCATTTCTTTTACTGTCTGCCTTTTCAATACTCCTTCATGTTCGTTAAATTGTTGAATGTAGTCTCATATCAAATGCTAATCACATCTAAAGCTTAGTTCTTGTTGCATTTTGTTTATGCAAAGATATTGTAATAAGTGGTTTGATGTTAATATACAACCTATTACGTCAGGAGTTATGTACTTTCATGAGAATCAGCATTCTAGGCAACTTTTGGTTTAATCATGCTCATATTTGTTTTCTGGCCTGATCATTGTGTGCCATGTTGGTAGCGGGCATGACGGTTTATCGACTGTGCTCATCTGTTATTGCCAGCTTGATTTCTATGAACCGAAATGAATTAATGGAATTAACAATCTATTGTCTCATTTTGCAAGTCCATTACTAGAAAAAAAAGTATTTTCAAGTTTTAAGTTTACAAATATTGAATTTGAATACTAACACCAAGTTTTAGAATAATAATCTAGTTTTTTGAAAATTTATCTCAGGTATGTTCTAACTTTTAAGCTTTGCAATACGTCTTAAGTGACCTTTGATCCATTTAGCTCCTTTGGTTTGCAATCAAATGTACAATTCAAATTGTTGTGCTTTAAATAATTGCCACTGATATGCTATAGTGTCCTATGCCTATACATTAATTTACAACAAAAAATTTGGGATATCATAATTCTAGTCTCATTGTCTTGTTTGTTACTTAATCCACAGAGATCTCTTAACGATGGTGAGGAAGACCAAACCATGGTACTGAGCAAACTTCCAAAACGGACCTCACACCACAGAGATGACCAGGTAAATCATGTATCGCAAGCACTTCAAATGGGGCCAGATGCAACTCCATCAAATCAATTAGTTTCAGAAGGATCTTCTAAAGATGAAAGAGAGACGGTCGTGCTAAACGACACAAGAAGCGCAAGATGAGAGTAAACTGTCTGTTTCTTGGCATTCTAAATCCACAAGTAGGTCATTCATTTGTTTGCATGACAGTTAAGACCAAGATTACGCCTTGTAGGGTAAAATAGCTTATGATTATGTTCGTTAATCATATAAAGTACCAACAAAGAGCTGTTTTTTAGGCGGAATTTAGGTATATATTAGTATATATGTAGAGATCTTCATATGAACCGAGTAGGTATATGTAATTTGTAAATAGTGTGTCGCCTACAAAACAATCAAGGACGATGGTCTGAAATAAAGTTCACGTGGGGGTTTGCCTGCGCATGGAACGATAAAAGCAGACCTTCAGGGAGTGCTTAGGTGTTATAAACATCATATGTAATATAAATGCAATTTATGATGCAGACTTCCGTACTTATGTATGCCACATTAAGACCGGAGATGATGGATTACTTTGTTGATCCATTACTTGTGTTATGTAAACGATTAGTGCACTTTATGGTTTGGATATATGATACTTATTCGTTGTGATGTGCTCTTGTATTCTGGAGATGGTGAAATCAGTGTCATTGTGTTTGGTAGAAATTCAGATGAAACAACTTCATGGTGTGAATGTGTGTTATATACCTCGTGCGATGACGTCTTTTGATGATCTCACTATCTAGTGCCGTAAATGAAAATCTGAAAAGCTGCACATTTCTTGATTGTATGCTGTGATGTTTTCTTTCTGGTAAACAAAATGCGCACTTTCACCAAACAGAACGCTGCTATCACTAATGTATTAGTCATCTAAATTCAATTTTGGTCAGAGATGGCATGTGGATGAGATGGTATATGAATGTGATGACTTCTGTATTTCAATAATTTCCAGTTAGTCCCACACATGTCAGTTTTCAATGTGATGGTTCCAAAAATTTTTAGTTCAGTTATAGTTACTTAACTCAAGTCCTTTTGTAGTATTGATTTCTAACTATCATCCTAACGAGAGTGCAGGACCAATGGTCTTTGTCACCTCAATTCACTTTTTTGTCACTCGGGTTTCATTTAATCTATGCTGTTTAAGCTTTTATTTTCCGTTTATTGTACTAGAAATGTTGGATTTTAAGCACAAGAGTTGGGAAAAGGTATGTTTACGATAGGGATTTTGAGATTCGATTGTATACTAAAGTCAACAAAGAAATAGTTAAGGCTAATTTGAAGCTTAGCTTATTTTGTATCCTGATAGAAGAAAGGTAACGGTCCCCATGGCTTCTCTTATCAGCGGGTCGTGCGTTCTTAGTCATACATCGAGAAGGATAAATTGCTCAGAATAGTTGAATTTAATGACACTCAAGATGAGATCTTAGCTAAATGACCTGCACCATGGTAGAGACATCCTTATACAATATTTTGCAGCCATATTGAATATTGAATGGCACGCCATTTCATTATAAAGGGAAGTATAATAATTGTTAGAATGTAAATGTTGTGAATTATTTTTGTAGTGTAGTCAGCATATCAAGAACCACAACAAGACAGCTTCTTTTGCATTTTAGCTGTTTTTGACAACGAAACTTAATTTCTTGAAATTATGACATCTTAAAACCACAACGAGTTGCTGACTCAACGTGTCTAGTATGCATTTTGCATTCTACAAGCATCTCCAATGAAAGCTTGGTTGTCCATAGTAACATGACAATAAAGTAGCTAAACTGCTTCTTACAAGTTATGTCGTCCCAAATTAAACTTTAAGTACCTTGTTATTATAACTCGAAGAGAATTTTTTTTTATCTCACAAGTATAATTAAAACCTTGACATACCAATAATAAGTAAATGGAAACATAGCAAATAATCGATTTACCTATTTCCTCGAATAAAAGATTTGATGGAACTAAAATGAAAACACATCACTTTGGTCCTACAAGGCCATCAACCATTTTTAGATGTCAGAATAATTCTAAACAAGCAAAGATATTCGCGCGTTGCTGCGGCGTTAATTTTTCGCGCATTGTTGTAGGACGTTAAATTTATTTATTTATTTTTATTTTTTCCGCGTTTTTTTTTATGTTTAATAGTGTAAGTTTATTTTTTTTCCTGCACGTTACTGCGGTGCGTTAATTTTTCGCGCGTTGTTGCGTGTCATTAATTCTTTTTTTTTCCCTTTAATTTTGTGCGAGTTTATTTTGTCGGTCTCATATTTAATAGTGCGGGTTTACTTTTTCAATATCGTGTTTAGTAGTTTTTTTATGGTCTTACGCGTTGTTGCGTCGCGTTAAAATTTTATTTTTTTTGCGAATTTATTGTTTTGGTCTGATGGTGTAAAATGACACTGTTTAAGTCAACTCGGAAATGTTACCGC
Source organism: Tanacetum coccineum (assembly GCA_026074375.1). Classification (NCBI taxonomy): domain Eukaryota; kingdom Viridiplantae; phylum Streptophyta; class Magnoliopsida; order Asterales; family Asteraceae; genus Tanacetum; species Tanacetum coccineum. The sequence goes on from BQNB010009119.1 coordinate 44,289, forward strand.
GGGTATTTTTTTTATGTCAATACGTCGGTACTTTTGTAACATTTTTTTCCTCCCTATTTTGTGCAAAAATTTAAAAAAAAAAACCAATTGGGCCGGCCCAATTTTTTGGGCTTTTATGGCCCAGCACTGTAGCTACAGTGCTACAGTGCTTAAGATGAACTGTGAAAAGTGTCAAATACTACGTCGTTTAACTTCACTAATGTGTAAATGTATAATAATAAAAAAATAATAAATCCAAAATATAAAAACATTTCCTTTAAAAAGAATCAACAATAATATAATACTCTAAAATGTTGCGTGGCGTTATAATTTTATTATTTTTATTAAATTTTTATAATTTTTTGCGAATTTACTTTTTGGTCTCATGGTGTAAAATGACACTGTTTAAGTCAATTCGGAAATGTTACCGCGGGTATTTTTTTATCTGAATGCGTCGGTACTTTTGTAACATTTTTTTCCTCTCTATTTTGTGCCAACAAATTTAAAAAAAAAACTAATTGGGCCGGCTCAAATTTTTGGGCTAAATTTTTTGGGCTTCTTTTTGGCCCAGCACTGTAACACTGTAGCTACCGTGCTTAAAATGAATAGTAAGTCAACCCTTCTCAAATGATTATATATATAATTTGTAATAGCCCACGCAAATAGTTTTGCTGTCAAACCGAAAAATCTTTAGTACTATTCATTAAATTTGTATAGATCACGCAAATAGGTTAATATGAGTAAAAAATTTATTATTTAATAAAGTTGAGCCCTACAATATATGATATACCTTTTTTTCACTCGCATAAACTTCAACTTTACTTTTCATGTTTAAATCAAACATGAGAAAATCTCAATCCATTAAAATATGTGGTTCGTGTAGTGTATAAGCTACACTTCTATTGATGTGACTTTACATTTTTGTATCATTTAAGAGTATTATTCTTTTGTATGAACAAGTTTTATCTTTTTCTAAAACAAATTGAATTTTTTGGAAAAAAAACAAATTTTATTCGGACAAAGGTACAATAGACGTCAGTCACACAAAAAACGTGCTTGAAACAATAAGGTACGAATGAGATTATTAATTGTACGGATCATACGTTCAGATTTGTCATTTTGTTGTGAGGTGCGGGGGCAAGAAAATCTAAATTGGATACCGTTATCGTTAAATAGTTTATGAAAAGCATGATTATCAAATTCACCACCATGATCACACTGAAATGACTTAATTTCACACTTAAACTGAGTACGAACATAATTACGAAATAACAGAAATTTAGACAAAACATCAGATTTATTCATTAACGGATAAACCCAAACATACTGAGAATAATGATCTAGAAACAAAACATAATACTGGAAACCAGAAAGACTCGGAATTGGAGAGGTCCACAAATCCGAGTGAACAATGTCAAAACACGAAGTAACAGAACTAGACGAACTAACAAACGGAAGCTTCACGTGTTTACCAAGCTGACAAGCATGGCAAAGAACGGGAAGTTTCTCTTTATTACAAGAAATAGAATCACTAGACACAAGACGACGTAACACTTCACTTCCTGGATGTCCAAGTCGTTGATGCCACGTATACTGACTGGTAAGAAAAGCATGAGGTATAGTGGAGGGCTTCGTAACAGGATAGAGCTCACCCGTGCTATCACATCGGAGGAGCACCCGTCGAGTTATGAAGTCCTTCACAGAAAAACCAAAAGGGTCAAACTCAACCGTACAAGAATTATCACGGACAAACTGACGAACGGAAATCAAGTTTTTGACAATATTGGGAGTGATTAAGACATTATTTAAACGAAGTGGACGAAAAGGGGTAGACAAAACACTATGGCCAGAGTTAGTAACGGGAATAAAACGCCCGTCACCAACTGCAACAGACGGGTAAATGCACATATTAAGAATATCACTAAGACAATGTACAGAATCATTAAGATGAGAACTCGCACCTGTATCCATGTTCCAATTGCCGGAGGCCGGTTCTTGAAGAGTAGTGGTATTAAATGCATTCGGCAAAAGTGTAGCTTGACCCGAACCTTGTGAACCGGACGCAAACAGCTGACTCGGATGAAAAGGCATACTAGGTGACTGTCCCAAGTGAACCGAACCAGGGAAAGAACCCCCTTGCTGCTGTTGAACCCCTGTCGTAAACTGAATTGGCGGCTGTGAAGTTCCAGGTACAAGGTGAACCCCCTGCGGTGGACCAGAAAGCGTCTGAACCCCCTGCTGTGGATAATGGACCCCCTGCTGTGGTGACCCCGTCGGATACTGAACCCCCTGTGGGAATAACCCAGCCATTCCCATATTGGACACCCCAAAAGAACCAGGCAATAACTGTGGACTTACATAAGTGGGCTGCGCAGATAATTGGGCCGAAACACTTTGAAACCCAGGAGGGACAGAAACCGTATAAGCGACTGGAGGAGAGGGGGTGGAAATATTAGGAGCATTTAACCCAAACTTAGCCAACAGGGATTGCAACATATCCAAATCCGAGCGTGTCACACCCGGCACACTTGAAGCCGAACCCGAGGTACGAGGGAGCAAAGTAGACTTGCCGTGAACACCATTGTGAAGATACTTACAAGCATCACCAAACCGACAAGAACCCTTAGCAAAACTCCAACACGGGTTGTTTACTTTTTCCAAAGAAGGACCACGCCGAGCACTAGTGTTGGATTTAGCCAATAAAACCATGGGAGAAGCGGAGGTAGCATCAACAAGAGGGTTTTGAACCCTAGACTTTAGGCGCATCTCATGAGTAGTCAACAAGGATCTAACCGTTTTGAGATCGGGAAAGGGTTCCCGACTAACAATAACGGTAGAGATCGTTTCATAGGTGGAAGGTAAACCCTCAAGCGCGAAAGTAACAACATCATCATTGCTAAGAGGGGAACCAAGACCATTAAGAACCGAAACAATAGATTCTATCTTTTGAAAATACCCGTCAATAGATAAATCCCCAAGCTTCAAGTTGCGTAGTTCGGCTTTCAAAGCCATAGCACGCGGGCGCTTGTTGTCTTGAAAAATAACCTCAATATATGTCCATGCATACTTGGCAGTGGTAGGGTTAAGATCAACTAAACGTTTCCTTAGTGATGGAGCAAGTGTGGAGAATATCCAAGACCTAATGATGAAATCAATCTTGGTCTATTCCGCATCCTTAGGTGGTAGATCTGTAGGAGTCGTAGTGGATGAAGAGGCAATCGGATTAACAAGATGATCCAAAATCCCATAACCATGACATAGATGGGAAAAGTAATACACCCACGAGGAATAATTCATCGCATCGACATCAAGTTTTTCGGGAACAAAAGTGGTTAAATGATTCATAGCCATGAGTTTATCCGATAAGGTAAGTGCCGGTGTGGGGGGTGGGTTGTCGTTTGTCATGTTTGATCGTCGAACAGTGGGTAGTATGTGGGTTCTGTAGTTTTTAGGGTTTGTCGATTTTAGGGCTCAAAGTAGTTACGGTTTGTAAAAAAAAGAAATAGTGGAAACAGTAGCAAGTGTGTGGGGTTTGCGTAGGAGAAACCAAAACAAAACACCGACTAAAACTGCAATCGGTAAAACAGTGGCTAAACTTAGCCAAGAAACGTCGACTAAACTTAGTCGAGAAACGGGAAACCACCGAGAAACAATCGGTAAAACAGAAACTGTGATTGAAAAGGTTACAAACAAGCGGAAGCGAGTTGTTTTAGGATCTGAGAAACCCTCGTGATACCATGTAGGATGATACAATGTTCTGTGTATATTGATTATGAAACCATACAAAGTGTCGAGTATAAATACAAGTAATACAAAGATAACCCTAAGCCCAACATGGGCCGAGCCTACAAACATAAGCCTGCTAACATTCTTCACTATTACTTTTCAAATTACAAATGAGCCACATGTCGAGTCGCATAATTAGTTACTCGCACAAGTTTATTTTAGAAAAATGATTTTTTTTGTCTAGATAAGAGCAGGAAGTAAAGTAACGCACCCCATTCGTTAAGCTAATGTTGCCCGGCGTTGGGTCACGTTACTGCACCCCTTCGTTGGGTTGGCTGCGTAGGCCTGCTCGTTGGGCTACCAATAAGCGTTGGTAGCTTATTATTATTATCATTTTTCTTTTCTATTTTGAATTGTAACGACTAGTTTTTAATTTTTTTTTCATTCCCACTTTACCTATATAAACCCTATTTATCTTACATTTTTTAACACACAAACAAAAAACACTTTCACTTTCATTTACACACAAACTACAAATAGGAATCCGAATTTCAATGATGAGTACGGAAACGTTTCCGGAGACGATGACGAAACCGACTTGTGGTTTATGACGAAAGCTAGATGCACGAGATGATGGAACAAGAAGAAGGTCAAAATTCAAAGTCACGACAACCCATATACCTTGAGTACGACGATGCAGAAGAACGCTTGATGCGTAACTATTTTGGTGAGCATCCAAAATATCCGGAATACAAGTTTAGACGCCGCTATCGTATGAGCCGAAAACTATTTTTAAAAATAATCGAAGATATATCTTCTTATAATGTCGAACCTCTTCCCGAGCACTTTAAATTCTCTAAAGTTCGTCCTAATTGTACAGGTCAAATGAGTTTAAGTGTTATTATGAAATGAACTTCCGTCATACGCCAATTGGCATACATCACATCACCCAAGTAGTCATTTGACGAATATTCACAAATGAGTGAACACACCGCACGCGATTGTCTTATTTTTTCTACTATGTGCGTTATTGATTCGTTCAAGCCTATTTTTTTACGGAAACTGGACTTTAGCGACATCCAAAATTTATATGCCCGTCATAACGCGGTTCATGGTTTTTCGGGAATGCTCAGAAGCATGAGTTTTTTAAATGACGACAAGAAAGTATAAGAAATAATGCCGAACGAGCTTTCGGTGTTCTCCAAGGACGTTGGAGAATTATACAACAATCGACGCATTGTTATCGTATCAACAAGATACGAAGAATCATGTATACTTGCATCATATTTGTCACACCCCCAAAATATCGCAATGAAAAGGTAACTGGGGCGTGACTTCATAGCACAAAAAACACAAGAATATAAAGAACGACCTCTAAATGATTCATTTAAAAAGGTGTTCATTCGATACATTTAAATAAAATACGTTTTAACAAAGTACAACCCATAGTTTCAACACAAAATGATAAATTGTTTTAAAAGGTAATCAAATGAACATAGTTATGCAAGAAATCTCCATGTGACGCAACCACAACGGGTGACTCTAACCATGAGACTCCATGAAAGCTAGCCATGCAAGTTATGGACCTGAGAAAATACATGCTAAAACGTCAACATAAAGTTGGTGAGTTCATAGGTTTAAGTAAAATATCAGTGTGGACCACAAGGTTTTCAAGTGTATGTGACCATTATAACAAATACAATGTCACATGAAAAGTATTACTATTGCACTAAGCTCATGACACCAAAGCCTTAAGTTTACATGTTGTTGCCCCTCTAGGTGTCTATCCCAAGAACACCCAAAGTTCCTCAAATGAAAAACGTCTTTATAGACCAATCAATTATCCAGTGAGAGCTACCAACACTCGGACGGGGAGTTCAATCCAAATAGATCTATTCACGGCATTCGTTCTTACACAAAGTAATTAATGGTTCATGATAGTGGTGGGGCCAGTGTGGGATAACGGGTACTTAAGCAATCAATAAAAGTTTAAAGTAGTTGTGTCCATAAGTAAAACGAGCAATGTATTCTCACCTTAAAGTATTTCAAAACAAGTAATAGTTGTAGTTCAAAACAAGTAAAAGTGGAAGGCTAAGAAACTCCCCTAAAAGCAATAAGTAATTTCCGGAGTAGTTCCGGTTCGAAAAGTAACAAGTATCCTAACCGCAACCTAATTAAATTATAAGACGCTTTAGGTTTACAACATGAAGTGAACTAAATGCATATGAGTTTTATAAATACTTTTATCACCCATATATACTTGTGTTTAATGTTTACCAAGTTCAAAAATGTGATTTAAATCAAGTTTACTAAGTAATTAGATTTAGAAAATATTAGCAGTTTTTATGTGTCAGAAATTACTTCCAACTTCTCGGGTTCATAACTCTTTTATATTCTACTGAAACAAGTCCATTCAAAAGCTTAGGTTGAAGGTTTTTGAGTTGTCTTTCCACAAATGTAAGACTTACAACTTGAATCAAATTTTAACGGGTCCATATGACCATATGTGTCTTATAAGACACGGAGGACAAACTGTTTTTAGGACAAAAAAGTTTTACCGGTTTTGTTTTAGCCATAGCTCCTTCAATATTTATCGTCTAGTGTTGACAACTCGCTTAGTTTAAGTCTATGTCTTAACTACAAAAATTTCAAAAGGCTCAACATGCCAAACTACTCTTATATGCTCAAAAAATCGTGTAAAGTTCAGGGTGCAGTTCTGGATACTTTCAATTGCATGAAATTATAAGAATAGTAATAAATTTCCTAAATTCATGAAATTCATAATGGAACTTCCTAAGACATAATAATAAGTTTTGAGATCAAGAAATGTGTCATAAGTGTTCTTTAAAGTGGTGTTTTCATGTGTACAAGTTGATATAAAATTATGCTCTAATTAAGGTTTTCACAAACAAGTTTAGTTCAAGTTTTTAAACAACAAGTATATAGTGGTTAAATGAAAACAAGGATGAAATGATTATAGTGAATTAAAATAAATATTTTAAGATGCTTACAAAGAGATGGTGGTGATTTGGATGATTTGGTTGATCAGGAGTGCACAAATTACCCAAGAACACTTAATAAACCCTAAAACCCTAGCTTTTATAACCCTTAACCAAGTAATCTTGCAAAACCCTTGTTTTACCCTTATGATTGCTGAAAATATAGAGAGAAAAGAGAGGAGATATGTGTTTGAAATTTGATGAATGAGGATGTGTTAGGTGTATGCTTTATATAAGAGATAGTTGAGGAAGGTTGAATGGTCATCACCCAAATCACATGCTTATGTAAATTCAAATAGGGAAAACATATTTTAGGAGTGGGGAGACTTGCTTAGGCCGACCTAAGGGAGGAAAAGAGGGGGGGATATTGAGAATTAATTTGTGTTACTATGCACATGTGACTTGCTGCTAGAAAGGGAGGGTGGTGTTTAACATTTAGAAAACATATTTGTTGTATTACCTCTTATACATGCCGGATTTTAGAAGGGTTAGGGGGAGGGGGTTGTGTAAGGTGTAGTTATGTAAGTATATAAAAGGTGAAGTGTTGGGTAATTTATGTATGCATGCATGCAAAATCATGCAATTTTAAATTACTTACGTAAAAGTTATAAAATTGAATGCATATGACTTGTAAAATATGTTCATGAGTATAATAATGTACTAAATATATGTAGACTAAACTTAGGGGGTGTTTATTTTCTTCTTAGTGAGGAGGAAATGTGAGCCCAAACTCTTAATCCATCTTAATTGGGGGAAGCATTAAAGCTTCCCTCTCCCCAATAAGTTGCTAATTAAGACCACCATATAGAACCACTTAATTTAGTAAACACCCCTTTAGTCTAAAGTCGGAATACGTTCAAAGTTGTTTTTCCTAGTAAACGGGATAACCTATCCGGTTATGTTTTAAATTAAGTACATACGTGTTCAAAGTAAATTGTTCAAGTTTTTAAGCAAAAGAAGACCTGAAATTTTGCGTTGTCACAATATTGCATAACATGATTTTAAAAGATCAAAAGTTTGCCATAAGTGAATTCAGGTGATTTATATGTTAGTCTGCAACCAAACATGCAACGTACTTGAATCAAAAGTAAGTTTAACGGAGGAAGACAAAAGAATTACGTGACTGACAAACTCACGACAGCCTTCAACAAAATATTATGGAGCATCTATGGCGACGACATCAACAAAAAAATGAATGAATGATTTTACAAAATAATAATTTGATGTATTTTTTAATTTTTCGTGTTTTTTTTATTTTTTTCGTAATTTTTTAATTTTCGTATGTTTTTTTATTTTATTGTAATTTGCATTTTTAATTTAAATGAGTGCAATTTTAATGTACTTAACTAGATTTCTACAAATAGAAATGGTAGTTAAGCAAGAACAAACACAGAATTATCAAGAAAGAAAGATAACTCGAGGGATTTGTTAATGGGGTTTGTTATTAGAAGATTTTATTTTACACACAGTAAAAGAGAAGATTACATCTGAAAAAATTGATTTACAAATGAAAAGATGAAGGGTATTTATAGACAAAGATATTGGCAGGAAAGTTAGTTGGTAATAGTTGTTGGCGCGTGTGTGAGTTTGAACGAGTCACGTGCATGGCACGTATGACTCTGTTTGGCTCATTACATTTCACTCTACTTGAGAAAATCCTTATCCTCAAGGATCTAAACGAAGTCAGGAAACCTTGAAACAATTTCCTCTAACTTCTTCCATGTGGCATCTTCCTCAGCACCATTTGACTATTGAATCAACCCATAGACCACCATCCTATTGTTCTGTTTGACTAACTTCCTTTCCAACAACTTAAGAGGGTTAGCAGCAAGCAATCCTTCCTCATCACACTAAGGAAATTCTCCCATGGTGGCAGCATCAACATAGCAAGGTTTCAATTGAAAGACATAAAAAACAGGATGAACTTTAGCATAATGTGGTAACTGCAGCTTGTAGGCCACTTTACCAATCTTCTTTATGACTTGAAAAGGGCCAAAATACTTAGAAGAGAGCTTGTGGTGTTTGCCTTGTCTCACAATCAGCTGTCTATATGGTTGAAGCTTCAAGTAGACCCAATCATTGACATGAAATTCTTTGTTAGACCTCCCCTTGTTTGCTTGTGATTTCATTCTATCTTGTGCCTGTTTCAAATTAAACTTTAACAACTGTAAGGTCTATTCTCTGGCCACAAGTGTTCTGTCCACAGCCTCAACATCACTGTCCTTTTTCCATATAAGGAATGTGCAATGGAGGTGTTTGGCCATAAATAATTTCATAAGGAGTAGTGACAATTGTAGTGTAAAAATTGGTATTGTACCAATATTCTGCTAAGGAAATCCATTTGACCTACTCTTTTGGCTTCTCCCTAGTCATGCATCTCAAATAAGTCTCCAAACATTTGTTGACAATCTCTGTCTGTCCATCTGTTTGTGGATGGTAGGCAGTAGACATCTTCAACTTAACTTGTAGCATTTTGAACAAGGATTGCCAGAACAAGCTCATGAAGATCTTATCTCTATCACTCATAATTGTCTTAGGAAGGCCATGAAGCTTATAGACATTGTCTAAAAATAGCTAAGCAACTTGTTGTATAGGGATGAGTGATGGGCAAAAAATGAGCAGACTTTGAAAGTCTGTCCACCACCACTAATAAGGCACTCTTGCCATGAGATAGAGGTAAGGACTCAATGAAATCCATAGAGATATCCTGCCAAATCCTTTCTAGTATGGGTAGAGGTTGGAGCAAACCTGAAGTTGCAGAGATATCACTTTTGTTTCTCTGGCAATTATCACAATTTCGGACCCATTCCTTGACCATCTTCCTCAAACCTTTCCAATAGAAGTAAGTAGTCAGTCTCTTAGTAGTAGCTTGTACTCCAGATTGACCCCAAATGGTTGAACTATGGAAGTGATCAATTAACTTTTTTCTGAGTTCCACATCTTGACCAACTACCCATTTGTTCTTTCTTCTTAGGTGATCATTCTGCCATACATACTTGCTGGTTTTGCTAGTATTGCTTTTCAGTCCTGCAACAATTTCTTTCAAAATAGGATCAGTAGACCAAGTGGCAATCACAGCATCCATGAGCTCATTAGAAGCTACAGCCAACAAGCTGAACAACTCCATCTGTCTCTCAATTCTAGACCATGCATCAGCAGCTGTATTGTCAGCTCCTTTTTTGTACTCAATGTCATAATCAAATCCAAGCAATTTAGGAAGCCATTTGGATTGAAATAGAGTAGTGATTCTATGATCTAACATATACTTCAAACTGAAATGATCAGTCCTTATTTTGAAGTGCCTATCCAATAAGTATCCTCTCTACTTTTGCAAAGCCAAAATCAGAGCTAAAAGTTCTTTTTCATAAGTGGTTGTTTTGTTGAAGAACTGCCCCTATCCTAATTCCTGATGCATCAGTTTCTAGTACAAACTCCTCTTCAAAATTTGGAAGAGCTAAAACAAGAGATTAAATAATAGGTTGCTTTATTTCTTCAAATGCTGTTTGAGCTTGAGGATTCCACTAAAATGCATTCTCTTTTAGAATAGCAGTTAAGGGTCGACTTATGCTAGCATATCCTTTAATGAACCTTCTATAGTAGCTTGTGAGACCAAGGAAACCTCTAAGCTGCTTCAAGGTAGTACGAACATGCCAACTTCGCATTGCTGTAATCTTACTTGGGTCGGTAGAAACTCCTTGAACTGAAATAACATGACCCAAATACTCCACTTGAGTTGTTCCAAACACACACTTAGACTTTTTTGCAAATAGATTGTTATCCCTCATTGTTTGCAGAACTAGTCTAAGGTGTTGAATATGATCATTCCTTGAGGGACTGTAGACTAGAATGTCATCAAAGAACACTAGAGTAAATTTCCTCAGGAAAGGCTTAAAAACTAAGTTTATCAAAGCTTGAAAGGTAGAAGGAGCATTGGTTAATCCAAAAGGCATCACCACAAACTCATAATGGCCTTCATAAGATCTAAAAGCAGTCTTGTAAATGTATTTTTCTCACATTCTTATTTGATGATAGCCTGATCTGAGATCCAACTTAGAAAACACCATAGCACCATGAAGTTCATCAATAAGCTCATCTATGACTGGAATTGGAAACTTATCCTTGACTGTGTTTTTGTTGAGATGCCTACAGTCAATGCACATCCTTCATGATCCATCTTTTTTCTTTACCGTGACAATAAGGAATCAAAAAGGACTGCCGCTTGGCCTTACTACCCCTGAATCTACCAATTCCTTGATCATAGCTTCAATAGTGTCCTTCTGAGTGGAAGGATATCTGCAAGGTCTTATATTGATGGACACATTATCTGTTTTGAGAGGAATTTGGTGATCAAAACTTTTGTGTGGAGGGAGTTCCTTGGGCATGGTGAAGACATCTGCATATTCTTTAAGAAGTTGGTTCATTTCCTCATTCATGTGACTGCCTTGATCATCGTTGTAGTGCATTAGATGTAAGGTAGCAGATTGCTCAACACAACACAAAGAAGAGACTTGAACATTTACAGTTTGAGAAACCAACTTTGACAACTTCTTACCAGTTAACCAAGCTAGTTCAGCTTGATAAGTACCCCTTAAGACCACCTTTTGTCCTTCATAGTCAAATTGCATTCTTAGTTCCTTGAAGTTCCATTGGATGGTTCCCAATGTAGACAACCATTAAACCCAAATAACTAACTCACAACCTCCCAAGGGAAAAAGCATAACATCTGTCTCAAACAATACCCCTTGAATTTTCCACTGAAAGTCTTTTACCATATGCTGACTAACTATTATATTGCCATCACCCATAGTAACTTGCAGTGGACAAGTACTCCTGATTAGGGGTGAGTACGGTCCAAGGACCGGACCGGACCGACCAAGACCGGACCGGACCGAGGACCGAGTTGGTCCAAAATGCCGGACCGAGGACCGGACCGAAATGGTACGGTCCGGTCCGGTCCTACGCGGTATAATTATCGGGTATTTGGTCGGACCGAGCCGGACCGGACCGAGACCGAAAGTAACAAAAACCCCGGACCGAGGACCGGACCGAAGTACGTTTGGTCCGATCCGGTATGCTCACCCCTACTCCTGATCCTACGCCCCATCTTTTTGGCAGTGTAAAGATCCAAAAAATTATGAGTGCTCCTTGAATCCATTAAGATATGCAAGATCTGCTTCAACACATGACCTTTCGCTCTCATGGTGTTGTGAGCAGGCACTCCTGATAAAGCATTGAGTGAAATATGGGGTGTATCTGACAATTCATACTCAATCATATCAGATTCATCTTCTTCCAAACACTCTTCTCCTTCCAACCCTTTGATTTCCAAAGCAAACATTTGCCCCTCACACTTATGTCCGGGCACATATTTCTTATCACAATAAAAACACAAGTTTTTGGCTCTCTTTTCAGCAAATTCTTTTTGACTTAACAACTTCTTTTACCCTGATGTTTCACTAGAAGAATACTTGTTCACAGTCTGAGTGTTTGGGACAGGCAAAGCTAAAGTCGTAGTGGTATTCTTTGGGACATAACTGGTGTTTTTATTAACATTCCAATTGCTAGCAGATCTAGGAGTAGGCAACAATGGAGTGTTCCTTTGTTTAATCACAGCCTAGCCACTTGCAAACTTGCGAAACTAAATGCATCTGACAAAGATTTAGGCTTAAACATCCTTACATTTAATTCAATAGCAGCATGCAATCCAACAATAAACATGCTAATTGACTAAGATTCAGTGATATCAACAAAATTAAGCAATCTCTCAAATTACTTTGATATTCCTTCTTTGAAGTTTCATACCTGAGATTCTTCAATTCAGCCATTGGATCCTCATTAACAGATCCAAACCGTTTTAAAACAGCTTCACATTTCAACTAACAGTCTCTCCATGATTCCTTTAAACTGCAGATGAAGGGTATTTATAGACAATGATATTGGCGGAAAAGTTAGTTGGGAATAGTTGTTGGCGCGTGTGTGAGTTTGAACGAGTCACGTGCATTGCACGTGTGACTCTGTTTGGCTCATAACAACAATATTGATGTTTGAAAAAAATAAAATAAAAATTATGAATTTTAAATGTGTAAGTTAGAGTAAATTACTGAGTTTGTTTTTGAATAAGTTTGTTGGTCGTTTGTTAAATGAATTTTTTTTTATCTTTTTAAAGAATTATCTTTATTACAATTAGATGTACTGTTACGTCGATCGGGACTTCGAGAGACAGTCGCACGCGCCGACGCCGGACCCACGTTGAATTTTTGGTGCTGTGGTTCTGTGAATTAAGCTCATACCTCTCAATTCTATCCTTATTTACAATATAACCATTTATCTTTTTGAAATGAAAATATACACCATTTTCTCGTATATAAAAAAGTTCACTTTATATAGGTGTTTGCAAAATAATTATATATGTTTATACAAATCGAAAAGATTATTTTTATGGTTAACCATGGTTTTTGACGTTTAACTATGTTGTATTGATATATTAACTTTTTTTTACCGTACATGCATTGTTGCAAGTTAATCATTATAAATTACTTCATCCGTCCCAAATTAATAGTCACTCTTTCTATTTTGGGTTGTCATAAAATTATTGTCCCCTTCTAAATATAATTGTGAGTAATATAATAAGTTTACCATATTGCCCTTAATGATACTAAAAATTACAAACTTTATTCAAAGCTTTAATTAATTCCATAAGGGTAAAACTGTCATATAGTTATTATACAAGTTTTAATACAACACATTTTTATTATGCACAATTAATTAACACGACAAACATAAGGACGTATTTAAAACCCAACATTTCCTATAATACGACGTTTTGTCCTATCTACATGGCTATTATTCCACCAACAGATTTATATACATACAATTTATAACACGTTTTTTACAGACACATATTTATGCATTTTTTTAAAAAACGTGGATAAAATTGTGTGTAAAAACATGTATAAAAAATATGTTGTATATAAAATATGTTTAATATAAAATGTGTGTAAAAACGGTGTATAAAAATAAGTTTATGAAAAGATGAGTGTGGGGAATAGGGTAGACCGGGGAGGGGGGCGATAGAGGGGGTGGAGCAACATGTGTAAAGATTGGAGGTAGTGTGTCTGATTTGGTCTGGAGCGAGTCAGCGCGGAGAAGGGGGTGTTAGGAGTTGGTATCTGAAAATCAAGTAAAGTAGGCTACAAAAAACGAATGTTCACGTAAATAAATATGGTGCTATCTAAAAAAATATTCGTATCAACTAGCAATATACATTTTATTCACATATTTTTTATATCAATCGATTTCGAATGAATATTGAGCAGGAATGCATACACGCGTTGCGGCCAAAACATATATTTTATTTCACTGAGCATTGCAAGAAAGTATAGGTTATTTATATAATTTAAACTTTCATAGAATTGTACGTTTCTGACACTGTCGTTTATTTTAAAGTTATTAGGGAGTTTAGTGTGTGTTTTGGAAGTATATAATTTTTTTAATATATGTACAGTAAGCTTCAACATTTTTTTATAAAATCGTACGTATGTCAGAAGCATTGCAATATTGGGCTCGTTTTGTTCGCAATTCGAAGATCTTTATGTGTTACGTATATATTTGATGAATAAAATTTATTATATAAAATAGACATAAATTGTTAAAAGTTGAGGGTACGTTTTGTAAATTTCTTTTTTTTATTTATAATAAACTTCAATTTTTTTATAAAATCGTGCGTATGTCGGAAGCATTGCAATATTGAGCTCGTTTTGTTCGCAATTCAAAAATCTTTCTGTGGGTATTTTCTAATCTGAATGAGTCGGTAGATATGTAATATATATTTGATAAATAAAGTTTATTATATAAAATAATCATAAAGAGTTAAAAGTTAAGGGTCTGTTTTGTAAAAAAAAATATATTTTGGGCCGAATTTTTTATTTTTTTATACATTGGCCGTTGTTGAGCTAAGTTTTTCGGCTCGGGTAAAACGACATAAAACGTCGTCGTTTTATGCCATTTATAGTATATATATAATGTGTATTTATATAATGAGAAAGACATCAACTATTTTATTACTATATTTAAAAAGAGTAAATTAGAGATAAAAAAATACATATGTGAGATAATTAAATTAAACTCAAACAAGTGTCATCAAATTATACTTAGAGTAAAGGGTATGGTGGCTTAAGCCACAAAACAAAACGGGTCTCACAGGCTGCCACATCAGCTTTTCACTCCCACTCAAAAATACCCCTTCACTCATAACATACTATCACCTCTTCACTTGGGTCCCACCACTCACACACAAACACATACATTCTAAAATATAATAATAATAAAAAAGTTTTTTTTTTTTAACTTTATCTCACCACTGCAGTGTCGAGTTACCAAAAATATTAGAAGTGACAAGGGGGTATGGTGTGGTGAAGAGCAAGTGAAGAGGAGAGAGGTAGGAAGTGGCGAGCCTAAATGCCACCATACCCTACCCTCTAAGAGTATGGAGTATGGTGGCTTGCCATATCTCCTCACTTGGGCCTAACAGGCTGTCACATCAGCATCTCACTCCCACTCAAAAATACCCTTTCACTCATAACACACTCATATCTCATCACTTGGGCCCCACCACTCACAATTTTATTTTACCTTTCATATTTTTCACACAAACATAATTCATTTCATTAAAATTTAAAATACAAACATAAATTTAAAAATACAATACGGAATTCAAAAATATAATACCAAAGTTGAAAATGCAATATTATAAAAAGGAAAATGCTACATCTACAAAATTTTTACAAACAAACTTCCACAAAATGACTTGTCACCAATTAAATCATCTTATTTATTTCTCTCTCTTCCTTTTGATTTTCCATCATCCTATTAATGCATGCCAAATCCTTTTGTGAAAAATTCTTTTGTGAAACCTTTGTGGATGTAGCATACCTCTTATAAAAAAAAACATTACATAATAATGTTAAACTAATGAAACTGTATCCTCACATCAGCATCTCACTCCCACTCAAAAATACCATTTCACTCATAACACACCCATATCTCCTCACTTGGGCCCCACCAGTCACCACCCACAATTTTATTTTACCTTCTATATTTTTCACACAAACATAATTCATTTCATTAAAATTTAAAATACAAACATAAATTTAAAAATACAATACGGAATTCAAAAATATAATTCGAAAGTTAAAAATGCAATATTATAAAAAACATTACATAATAATGTTAAACTAATGAAACTGTATCCTTACGGAAAACCTTAACCACATTTCTCATTGTAATGTTAAGGTAATGCTCTGATGGTTTATACCACAACGACTAGATTTTAAAATCAAACCGTTTAAGCCTTTTGTCCTTATCTACGTCGTGGCTATGGCGAGATATACGATTTTGAGTGGTGGCGAGCATGCATGGTGTGGTGTCGAGGGCTATGGCGAAGCCACGTCGGATGTGGCGAGCCCCCACCGCCACCATACTCCTTCCTCTAAGAAATACAATTGGACGAAAAGAATGTTTATAGATATGTAGATGTGTTTGGCCAAGGGCATGTTTGTTTATTTTTTTTTTCATTAAGTCATGTTAATTAACGGATGATTTAATGCAGAAACTCTCAGTTTTATCACTTTATATTTTAAGTCGTCTTTCTCTATTAAGTCGTAAACAAACAATTTTCATATGACTTAATAAATTCAATTTTTTATATATTAGGGTTTATTTGTTAAAATTTTCTATTAAGTTATGTTTAATTAAGAGATGACTTAATGCATACACAATCAATTTTATTACTTAATATTTTCAGTCAATTTTCTCTATTAAGTCACAAATAAACAATTTTTATATGACTTAAAGAATTCAGTTTTTTTCATATTAAGTCAATTAAGTCGATATCAAACACCACTTAAGTCAATTAAGTCCAAATCAAACACCACCTAAGTGCTTTTAGAGCACTGGATATGATGGTATGAGTTGTGTGTCAGTCTAATATGGCATGCTCTTTTAGCATCAACTTGCGCCGTCAATGACATGCCCACCATATCATGCTTTGTGCGAGTGAGTGGAAATGCCAGTGAACTAGCGTGAGCTAGTTTGTGTTTGTGTGGTGTTTTTTTTTTCTTTTTTTTCCTTTTGATGGTTATTTGGTGTGTTTGTGTGTGTGTGTGTGTGTTTTATCTTGGGAAGAAGGTGACTTTTTTTTGTATAAATATACACTATATAGTATTTTTTAACAAATATTTGTAACATTTTTTATAAAAAGGTTATTTGTGTTTTATTATAATGAATAAAAATTTAGTTTGGTTGAAAAAATGGAAAAGATTGAATGGTGGGTCTTAAAAAGTGAAAATTGGCATGCCACGATAAAAGAGGTTTTTTGGTGTATGAGGTGTTGAGGCTTGTTGTGTCAGTCTGATGACGACAGCGTTCGGTGTTTTTTTGCCACCATACCATACATACTACGTGCTCTTAGAAGCATTCAGAAGTGATGAACATTGAGCGTTGATTGTTGTATTTTTTTAATGCTCGTTTGACAAATAATAACTAGTTTTATCTTCATTTAAGAGCATTGAACATTTAAGAGCATTGAACATTTAAGAGTTGTTTTACACATTATGCTTACATCTATAATTACGTTACTAAACATTTACCGCTCACATCTACTTTTACAACTAGGTGTGTTATCGGGTCGGTTGAGTCGGGTCCTGAATTTTAAAAACTCACGCAACCCGACCCGATAAGGAATCGGGATATCGGGTTCGGGTGGTATCCGAGTTGGGTTATGTCGGGTCGGGTGATTCGGGTTATCAGGCGAACGGATTTTCAAAACTACTAAATACGACAAGAGAACAATAACTTGCTAGTGACAAAAAACCAGATCTCGGTAAAGTAACACACATGTACTAAACGAGGTGGTAGACCTGCGATTCGCTGCGGGACGTTTGGCGGGCGTCGTTGTTAATCACAATGAAAGGAATATCGAGTGATATATTCACACTTGAGTTGATGCACAACACAAGAAATCACAGGCCACATAACTATCAGTTGGTAATTACATATGAAGACATCTTAAAGATTTTCTTGATTCTATATCTTCAAGTTTGTCATCAGAATAAAGAATACTATGTAGTTAACTTAGAAGGTATATTCAACATATATCTTTCATCTCATATGTAGTCAGCGAACAATTGTCCCTAGTTGGCGTTGCAGCAAATCCTGGTGCAGCAGGCGTTGATGTGAGTGGTAGAGTCGGTGTTGCATCTAATGACTACCAAAAACTTGCAACTACATTAGGAGTTCATATCAATATATCAAGCGATTGACCAAAGAATCCTTCTAAGTTGCTGAGATGTTGGCAATTAGTATTTGGGTGGCCAAGAGATGGTGCAAAAATACCTGAACACATTTGAATAGGAAGACGATATCTTAAGAACTTAAACCATGGATATTTGTCATATGTATTTCTAAATCCTGCAGTGTTTATACTTTTTTTTATCATAATTGTCAAGAGAAGAAAAACTCAAAATGGCCCGTTTTCACCCAACGCCCTTTGGGTGAAAAAGGCGCAACCCACTCAGTCCACAAGCTGCTATATAACTTCAGATCATACTACAACTCACTGAATATCGAGTTGATATATATTTTTTCGTAAAACCATGAAAGACAGTGTTAATTGTATCACTTTCGTAAGAAAGAGTGAGCCATCCATAAAAGAATGATTTTCGAGTCTTATCGGGTTGACCCGATAATCCGATAACATTAATTATTTTACCCGAACCCGATCCGATAACACTATCGGGTTGTCGGATTCGGGTCAAAACAACCCGACATGATTTTTAACCCCATTTAACCTGACCCAATAAAGCTTATCAGGCTTGGGTTCAAGTTCGAGTTCGGGTCGAGTCAACCCGACCCTATTGACACCCATATTATATATATATACTATACACGGAATAAAACGCTGCCGTTTTTGGCAGCTTGCTACAGTAGCTACAGTAACCGGCCCATTTAGTTTTTTTTTCTTTAACCAGGCAAATTTAAAAAAAAAATAATTTCTCGGCACAAAATAAGAAACAAAATTACAAAAGTACTTAATTATTCGGATAAAAAAATATCCGCGGCACGAGACCAAACACATAAGCTGATATAAAAAAAATAAACTATTGCACAAAATAATTAAAAAAAATTTTGCTCGGCACAAAATAAGAATTTTTTTTACAAAAGTATTGATTTATTCAGATCAAAAAATACCCACGACATGACGCCCAACACATAAGCCCATATAATTTTTTTTATTAAACATGACACCGGAAAAATAAAGTAACACAAAATAAAAAAAAACAAAATTTATCACCCCGCATCAACGCGCGGGCAATCATGCTTAACACATATTTACCCAATCTCATAAAATTATATTAAAATAAACCCAAATAGCCAAAAAACAACCTTTAAAAAATTAACATAACATACAAATTTTAAAAATAATACAGTAACCGGCCCATTGGGCTGCCATTTTGGGCCGGCCCATTTAACTTTTTTTTTGTGTTTAAGTAGGCAACTTAAAAAATAAAAATAAAAAATTGCTCGACACAAAATAGGAAAAAAATATATAGATTTATTCAGATAAAAAAATACACACGACATTACGCCCGCCCAACACATAAGCCCATATAAAAAAAACTATTAAACATGAGACCGGAAAAATAAACCCGCAAAAAAATAAAATAAAAAATAATAACGCCCCGCATCAACGCGCGGGCAATTATGCTTAAAAAAACACCCACATCTATGATAAAAGAAACACCGCCCCGCAGCAACGCGCGGGCAAGTATGCTTGTTTACAACTATTGCCAAACACACCTTGTATATCTTATGCGTTTTGTAATCCTATGCTGTTGTTGAATTTTCAAAAGATAGTAAACACTTCACTATTTTAAATTGAGAAGCACATGCTTCCCTAAAAAAGAAAATAGAAAAAGACAAATTGAATTGTTATCAAAGGATATATAAAGAGGTAGGGATCTATAGAAAGTCTCTTAAAATTAAAGTGTAAAAAATGCCTTCCATGCGACACGTGTTTTCCACCCAATATTATACAAAAAATGCCGTCAATGGTAATTTGACTCGTTTTTTTTCTTTTCACTCTCGAACTTGAAACGCACATAACTCCTAAAACGACAAACTTTAAAAAAAAAAAATGAGTTCACCATAATTTTTAAAATTAAATCTCTTTTATTTAGTATAAATATTTTGAAACTTTTTTTAACATATCAAATGGGTCTTGATTTTCTTTATTTTTTTGCATTTTCGATCCTATTTGTGACCCTCATAACTGTCGAATCGTGAAAAACTTAAAACATGAAAGTTATAGATTTTGATTCACTATTTACATAGGTTTTTGATGCGTCGTTGTGTGGTATTTATTTTTAAGTTTCAAGTTTTAAATTTATATTTTGCCGACTTAACCAAAAACAACACTTTAACGGGCAGCGTACCCGGTCGGTGGTAGATTCGTGGTAAGTAGGGTGTCGAACACTTGAAGCGAGGTTAAATCTCTCAATTTATTTATATTTTGGTTTATCTAATCTAAGTTAATTTTAATCTAAGTCAAACCTATGCTAATCCTATGTTAGTTCCAATCTTAATTCTAACAGGTAAAAAGGGGAGTTTCAGCCTGAGAGACTGGCACGGGTTTGGTTGGTGACTACAATCAATTCAAAACACTTTAACCCACGCAAGCAAATTAACAAAAGATAAAAGAGCGGTCGAGCCTTATGATAGAAAACTGTATTAGCCATCATTAATCTGATTAGAAGTTGGTTTGTTTATTCAGTGCAATGATTACTTATCTTGAAGAGGCATATCATTCTTAGACTTAGGCGGGACTTCATCCTAAGACCTAGACACATTAATTCTGTCACAATTAAAGCATCCGCATAAAGCATCCTTATTTCTTGGTTATAATCTATCTTAGGGATTAAAGCAATGGTAATCTTGTTAAACCCTAGCTTATAGAGACTTTACCCACTTACCGCTTAATGGCAATTTATACACTAGTAGTCCACTGTCCGAGTCCTTATCAATTGAATAAGAACGTACTTGTTGATACCAGGGTCACCTTATGGCTCAACTAAGCTCACTAAACTAAAGGCAATGATAGGTCAATATTTGTGATCCTATGATTCTAGATATATAAATTGCAATAACAACACCGAAGTTGCAGCGCATTAAATATGTAGGACTAGACCCAGTTGAATGATAGGTCGCATACTTAAGCACGTAAACAAGTATAAGATGATAAACATAATCAAACAATCCACGATAAGTTAAGATAATCGAGATAAACAAATCAAACATTAGATCTTCATAAACATGGCTGATACCTAAAGGTATCAGCCGATAATCATTATAAAAATACACACGGTTTGATATATGAACAATTAAAATAAAGAAACCTTAATTGAACGCGTATTCGGTTGCGCGAAGATTACAAGAGCTTTCCTATGATCTTGAGGCTCTTTTATGACCTTCTAGCCTACTTTATTCGTCTCTTGGTTGACTTGGTGGTTTAGGAATTCACTTGCATACCTAAAACTGAGTTTAGGATCGTCTATTTATAGAGTCTAGAAACTCGTCGATACGCCGTATCGAGCAATGTGGGATACGGCGTATTGGGGATTTCTTAGAGTAAGGACCACGTTTGATATCTTCCAGAATATTTTATTACTATATTGTGAATACGACGTTTTGATGTCTCCTGGATACGGAGTATTGGGTCTCCAATCCTTCGTGGTTATTTGTGAAGTGTAGGCACGAATACGCCATATCTTCCTTGATGGATACGGCGTATTGGTCTTCAGAATAGTAATCTTCAAAATATCTTCATTTAAGCTCCAAAATGCGCGCCTTTTGCTAATATTCACCAACTACTTCATAATTACTGCAAGTCTCAAATATAAATGATTAAGTAACAATTCTTTGCAATAATTATATAAAATAGGTTAAATACATGAGATAAATGATGTTATAAAATAGACGTTATTTGATGTCATCAAATATTCCCCCACTTGAATCCTACTTGTCCTCAAGTAGCCTTTAGAAATCTATAAACTTAAACCTAGCATACTATGCTTTGTCTTTAGTCGTGTGCTTGCAGACTTGATTTCTTTACTTCATCTTGTGAACATGATGTAGTGATCTTTGACTTTAGGCTTTGACTTGTATCTTTGGCTTGACATGAATGTGATCTTGAACTTCTTGAGATCATCAACCAAGCATAATCTCTTTTCGCCATCTTGTAATCTTTGCCATCTTGTGTACTTGTGACTTTTAGACCGACATGCTCATACTTGGTCTAAAAAGCTTGAATAAGACATATTTCTTGAAAATCTTTAACTATAACACTTCGTCACTTCGAGAAAGGCGTTCAGCATCAGAGTGACGAATTTTTTTTAAAATTCTTTGACTTTAACACTTCGCCACTTCAAGAAAGACGTATGGTATCAGAGTAGCAGAAGTCTTAAAACATGTACTTGAGCTTTCATGATGTCTTTATATATGTTGGTCGAGTATGAGCACGTGGTATTAGCTTCGACTGTCGTCGAGAAACTCCTACCTCCGTCAGGAAACCTGCATAAATGGGTTAGTGATAAACAACATATATGGATGAAAGTGGCTTTGTCACTTCGTCGAATACGGTTGTAACAACCATGGTTCCCTGTTTCTCAGTATAAATACTGCCTGTGATCAGGTAGAATTCCAAAGAATCTCTTTGACAGGGTTTCACGGCTTCACTAGCCGTTCTCATTACTGGAGCGTCTCAAAGTAGACAACACGGTAAGAGTGAACTGGTAAGTTACTATCTTCCTGATTAAGTCGTCAATTCGTGTTCAGCTTTCCTATGTCCAGATACCCTTGTGAGGCTTCCCATGGACATAAGATTAAAAATTGATCTAGAAAATCAGTCGGTGTGTCAAGATGCAAACGGTTTTTATGACACACCAACAGTTTTATCTTTTTTAAAATTCATTCGTCAATTCATAAGCTGGACCGAATCGATATCCAGTATCACAAGTTTGATCCGTATAGGATCTCACAAGTCACCTACCAACTTAAGTATCACTTAGATGTTCTGGCAAAATCACAAGGATGATACGTAAGACTCTTGATATATATTTCTTGTTTTTCACATTGTGTGACTTAGCAAGCATAATTTTGACAAGTGTCCTAATGAGATTTATGGATGATCTCTTTTGGCTCTAGACTCAATAGTGCACATTTGATTTTAGTGATCGGAGGCTAGAGCAGACTGCCACCTTTTCAATACTAACTAACTCGGAGTGAGAAAGTTAATAGAAATGTGTTTAATCTCCGTTTGAAATGAAACATAAATATTTTGAGAGATTCTGAGTGGCTAGGGAGGGTTGTGCATTGCATCATTGGGTCCATGATGTCGGTCTTCAATGTCAGCAATCATCTTTGTGATTCCGACAGCAGATGTATTGACCCAGTTTTCGCCTAAGTGTAAGGAGGGCTTTTTTATTTTCACCCTTTATCTTAACTTTTTTTAATTCTTCAACCCCTTCAGTGCTTACCGAGACTTCATAACTAGTACCTTGTTGGGTTTGTTCTAGTACTAGCTCTATCTCAGTCGACACTTTTCCCTTATTCTTACTTTTACTCCTTTTTTAAATCATACCTATGGACTTTTACACTAACTAGTGGATTGTCCCTGGGTAGATCCCTCTGGTTCTGGCTGGATCGTGGGAACGAATACCTATACCTAACCACCTTATAACTCCAAATAATTAAATACATGGTCGGTCTTTTGGTATCATTCACAACCTTAAAACCATTTGTCATGCTCCCCCTCAACATGTGTATCGATATTCGAAAACGTTTAGCACATGAAGGGAGAAGCTTGCACTTGATCCCTTGAAATTCACATCTTTAGCCATATATTTTAATCACATTTTCTCCTCTTATCAAAAATGTCAAATCTTTTGATATTTTGGATATTAATTGATTTAAATATTCATAGATTCAGGGAAAAAAATGTCCAATTATTAACAAGCCGAATATAGGAACATTTTAATTGCTCCCCCTCAAATTATGAGGGAATAATATGGTATTTGAGTGCATTAATTTGAATTTTTTTGAATTTACTAAGAAATTCTTAAAAATTCGCACTCAAATACTATATATATGCCTAATTCTAGTCTTACACTACATATGTACATATTTACAAATTTATAATATACGAGAAATTGACCTGAAATGAGATAAGACAAAATATGACAAAATCATATTGTTCGTTCCAGCAGCCTGAGGTCATTCCCGTATTCTCTTCCACCAACGAACTTCTTTAAATTTCGCATCAACCTCCTCTCGTAAAGTTACTTGTCGATATCCTAAACCATAACCCAAGCCCTTCGTTTGTCTAAACCACTCCATTTTCTCTTTGGCAGATATTCAATCCTTATTCCCTTAGCAATATCATTAAGAGCAGACCGAACATCAGTAAGTATGCCATCATTGAATTTATGAAGTTCATCAGCGCGCATCAGTCTATTTTTGGCATTCTGGTATTTGTATATTACTCATTTAGGGTCTGAATATGCAGTGTATGTGGTCATGTTCCTGAGATTTGACCTGAATGTGTCTGGCTTGGTAAGGTTGAGCTTCTTTTGGTAACTTTCGACACCTAATTAAAGATCTTCCACCCACCTTTGAATGACAATCCATCTGGTGAACATACGTAATGCCACATTCAAGTCATTCCGTTCATTGATTGTGAGATTGGTCAGCTTCTTTTGAACAAGTAGAAGTAACATGTCTTCTATGTCTTGTAGGCGAAGTCGTGGGAAATCACCTTCTTTAAACTTGTACAGCTTCTGATCCTCTCGACGAACTTCAATCTCTTCCAAGTGACCGTAGTCATACTTCTTCATAATTGTAAGTTTGGTAACTACAATGATTCTTTTCCTGGAGTAGACATCCTTTGACGAAGACACGTTGGTATCAAACCCGTAGAAATGTTGACGTTTGGGACCCTAGTGTCAAGTACCCCAATAAGCATGTTTATCAAATATCACCTTTACGGGACTCCACAAATTACGAACCAAGTCTTCAATCCATTTGATCTCATATGTAGCGGCCTTTGTCTTCATAATTTAAGTTGAGTACCATTTGCTTAAATCTCCACCTTGTAGATATTTCAGGTCGTTGTTGATAAAGAAATCCTGAGGGATGACTTGACAGCCTCGATGATCTTGAATCAACGAGAGGTTTGCCTTCAGGGTTATGCCGTCGAGTCGTTCAGTTGTGGCCTTGGAACATTCTTCAAGATGATACTCTAGTTTTGTAAGACTTTTGTAGGTACTTTTAAGTAGCTCGAATGCTGGTCCAACCAGAATTTCAGTACAAATGCAGAGAAGTCGAATGAACTCATCGAATGAAGTACGAGGTTCTTTAGCACGAGCAACTTGACTAATCCAGGTCTGAGGAGGTCGGAAGTCAACATGTTGTCTCTTATTCCAATCAGAATCAGGAGTTGGAGGTCGTTCGGGTTTCTTAAACCAATCAGCCTTGGAAACCTCCTTGTCAACGGGTTGCTCATCATTGTTACCCGTGTCGAACTCTTGATCCTGTTGCACTCCTGAGTCATCAACTATGTGACTTGGATCCTCTGTATACGTAGACTTTCCAGAAGGCTTCTGTTGAGAGTAGGAGGCGTCTTTAGAGGTGCTTGAAGACTTCTTATCCTTTGACCTTGAATCTCTGGATGACTCAACTTCCTTGCTTGACTTCCTTTGTTTCGTCCCTCAGTCTGATCCAGAGAAGGGGTCTTGATCTTTGTCTCCGTCATATCGACTCCTCTTCAATGTAAACACTTTACCATATGAGTCAAATAGATCTTTATCAGTTTCATAAGATTTGACCAGTGCTTCATAAAGCTCCCGTTCGTAAGCAGATTTATCATATGATTTGTTCTTCTCCATCTTGTCTATAAGTATCTTTGTTAGTTCAAACTCGGAGAGTGCTGCAGCTGCCTCATACGTAGACTGTAGTTGAGATGAAGACCTTTTTAAGACTGCAGTTTCTAGTGATTCTGCAACATTCTTCTCAATCACAGGAGTTGCAAAGTCATAGACTACTTGAGGAAGAATCCGAGGAAGTTGAGTTGTAACTTCTTCTTTAATAATAGTTCTCATTGATGTGTCAACGAGTCCTATGTACTCATTCTTCCCATCATGAGGTTCTTGTCTGGAGTCCAAATTATGTGCTTGAATGACCTTATTTATAGTTTCTCCAAGTTTGTTATCAATGTAACAATCAACTATAGCAGGATTGGAGGAGAGAGCTTGAGCATACTGGTCAACTTGCTTTACCTCTGACAGATCTTTTTCCAAGTTGGTGACTCTGTCGTTGAACTTGAATACATATGAGAAATCCAAAAGTGAAGGAAATAAGGTTGTAGCTTCAGAAGTTGTTGGTGTTGGAGTTGGTGTTGCTTGTTGTAGAAGAGGATTAAAGAACGGAGGTGGTGGAGAAATAGTTGAAGTGAAAACGGATGTGATTTCAAGAACTGCCATTGCATGACGAGCTGAGGTTTCCATCAATGAAGCAATCTCATTGTTAGCTAGAGAAGGATTCTCAAGATTTAGGAGCTTGCTTGTAAAGTCAGAGGAGACAGAAGAACTTTGTATAGGTTCCTCAGCCTTTTGTGTGTCAAGGACCGGTGTAAGTGTCACATGAGCATCTTCCTCTTCTTGTTCAAATCCTGACTCTTGAGAAACATTTTGTTTTTCTGAGCCACCTTAATCAGCATCGGTCATCTCGGTATCTTCATTTCCCAAATTCACATTCACATCTTTATACAACTCCTTAGTGACCTCATCATCTTCTTCATCATCCATCGTTTCTTCATCATCAATCTCTTCTTCTTTTTCATAGTATTCAGTGCTAGACTGATTGAGAACAGGAATCTTGATTATGTTTGACTCAGTTCTATCACTGTCAGTCTCTTCGTCATCGTCATTTGTGTCATCACCTTCTTGGTTATCATCATCATCATCACCATCATTGCCATCATTTCCATCATTACCATCATCATCATCATCATCGTCACCATCATTACTTTTATCTTTAGAATCATTTTCATCATCTTCATCTTCTTCTCCACTATCACCCCAAGACTCTTTCTCACTTTCAGAATCGTATTTGGGTACATCGGGAACCCTTGGTATAGTACCAGTTCCTTCATTTATACCTGAAGTCTTGTGATGTTGCTCATCAGGAACCCCTAATTCAAAATCAGTTCCATCACCTGAGCCATTTGCTTGTGAGATATAAAAGTTTTTCTTGCTTCGTTTAGTTGCCTCCTTGAGCTGAGCAGCTTCAGAAAGTGCTACTTCAGAGAGAACATTCAAACCCTTGCCTTTGTCAGCCTTTACCGGTGCCTTCTTCTTAGTCGATTTAGGTTTGATAGCTGTAACTTTCTTAGCTTTGGTTAACTTCTTCTTGGAAGGATATCCCTCATATGAGATGGCTGAATCCGAGTTATTTTGACTTTTCCTTGACTTTGGAGGTTCAGCTCCTAAAGCAATTGCATAATACGTCTTATAAGCAACAAGGTCCAGTAGGGATTGATTGGTAATTGCTTTAGGAAGGATTGCACCATATACTTGAGTGTCTGCATGTCCGGAGACGAATCTCTTGGTACCTAATAAGCTATCATCTTGAGCAGTGTGCTTGAACATTCTGTTTCTAATTGAGATAGACTTATCTTTATCAAGGAAGTGATGAATGATGATCTTTGTGAATCTAGGATTAAACATCTTGTCTTGTTTCTTAGAATCCATGTTATCAGTCTGGCAAGCCAAGTCCTCCCAGATTAAAGCAACAAAGTCCAGATTCTTCTTGTAGTACATTCCATATAGGATTTGAACTCTTGAAAGTCAAATCTTGTCAAGACCAAATACCTTTACATAGAGACATTTGTTGATGATTGATGCAAAGGTTCTCCATGGTTGGTGCAGATGATCAACAATAACATCAGTAATGTACTTGATCTCTCCAGAATGACCTAGTTCACGGATAAAAGATAGAGCTTCCTCTTCAGTTGGGGGTTTATCAAATTCTTGACCCTGAATCTTTGAACATATGTTGAGAATATCTCTGAACACTTTGACATTTACAGAAAACTTCTTGTTATCGATCTTGAATCGATATGATGACTTGTGTTTGGTGACGATAACCTAGAACTGATGCATATAGATGACAGGGACTTCAGTTGTGATAAGGAATACAGGATATCATGTAGTAAAAGCAAGTGCATCCAATGCTACTTAATAAATAGGTTCGTTTGGCTTCATTCCTGGGTTAATCCGCATGTTGCATTTGCCAATGACACGACGGTTCTCAGGGCCAACAAGGGCATTATCCAGTTCAATTTGTTGAGCTTTGGAAGTCATGATTCTGCTAAGAGTTTGCCAATACAGTTTATAAATAACCAATTTTATATATGACACTATATGACATTTAGTTTAGTGACAGGCATGCATTTTTCAAACGCTGTCTAGATTGCATAATTAACCAATTTTAGTTAGCTACCTAAATTATGTTTTTAATTCACCTCTTAAAGAAAGAACTAATTTGCCTCTTAAAGGAAAAGTGCTAATTCACCTCTTAAAGGAAATTGTCTAATTCGCCTCTTAAAGAAAAGTACTAATTCGCCTCCTTAAGAAAATTTCCTAATTCGCCTCTTAAAGGAAAGTACTAATTCGCCTCCTTAAGAGGGGGCTAAATCGCCTCCTTAAGGGAAGGGATTAATTCGCCTCCTAAAGGGGATGGACTAATTCGCCTCCTGAAGAGGGAACTAATTCGCCTTCTGAAGAGGGAACTAATTCGCCTCCTTAAGAGGAGAATTAATTCGCCTCCTGAAGGAGAGAGCTAATTCGCCTCCTTTTCACTTTGTTTAATTCGCCTCAAATTTCAAGTTTTAATTTTAGCACTTTTTTGGGCATCATTATTCATTTGTTCATGTATCTTAGCAACATATAACTTCACATGGACCATATCCAACAAGAATTAAGCACAAATATTGCCATAAAGCTCAAAATGACTTCGAAATCACATAAGTCATATAAATCAGTTTTATTCATGTTTAAACACAGGATTTCTAAGCATTAATGCACACAAGAATGTTGTCAAACACTTTTAAACCACAAACCCACTAACTTTTTACAAGTTTGACCCATTTCCTAATTTTCGCATACAAGAATTAAACCAAAACCTAATCATATGCTAACGAAATACAAAGCTGTTTCAAACGAGTCTTCTACATCCCATAAGGATCAAAACCCCACAAACAATTTAAGTTTTTACCCACTTTTGATTTTGATGAACCAGATCAATTTCTAGGGTTTCGAGTTACTGTGATTCAATCTAATTCCTTTGAAGGGAATGATATTTATGGTGTAGGGAACATGTTTCTAGTTTACCTTAAAGCTTAATATGGTCTGGTTGATTCGATCTTGAAGATGACGATTTGAACAAGAGGAGGGAGGGAATTTTTTAATAAGTGTGTGTGTTACTGTGTAACGAACGGGGGTGTTGAGGGGTTATAAAACAAGTTTCGTTTTTGACCCTTTTGCCCCCCCAACAATTATATCCTTTCTATTTTCATTAAAAAAGATACCTAAGGCATAAAATAGTTTGACAAATAGCACAAATAGTCCCTATTGTTTTTAACTATTATCCCTAGCAACTTATTTTTGCTATCTATTCCCTTAAGGCATAAATACATAACAGTTAAGGCTCACATAAGCTAAACTTAATTAACTTCCCTTTAATTGTTAACTCGTTATTGTTTAAAACCTTGTTTCTTTATCATAAAATGATTTTATTGAAGAAGATATTTGACATTCCCCCCCCCCCCCTCAAACAATGACCCGTTTTCTATTTAAAGAGTAGTAGTCATTGTTTGAGTGGTCAAATGTCTTAGAAAATTATTTTCAGATGACTTTTAGATATTAATCTCTTAATTTTGAAAACAACACCATAGAAAATAAGATTCTCTTATTTTAACACATAAGCGCACTGACACGTACACTTATGGAATATAGGAACCATGGGTTGTGATGCAAAGTAATCACAAGCCTTTGCATGGTCATAAAGTAGACCATGCCCAAGAATAAATTCCTGTTGAGAGGTCAAGTTTTCTTTTTGAAATACTTGCCTTTAAGATGATGACCGGGTTGCTATCGGAAATAATAGCAAGCCATTTTTGGCATATTTGAAAAGCTTTTGAACTTCTGTCCGAACTTCATTTACAGCCTCGTGTCATTATTAAATGACATTTCTAAGGCCGTAAATGTTATCGATTTTTAGAAGACATGCCAGAGATACATATATTTATATTTTTCTGATTTTTTTAATTTTGTATTTTGTTTTTATCAAATTTTATAAGAAGTGAAAAATCTTTTTGTGTTTTTATGATTTTATATATATACATATTATACAGAGGATATAAGAATAGGTACCACCACTATTCTTCGGCTTCATCTGCTAGTTCTTTCAGAGTCTCAGGAGTAGGGGTGAGCATATCGGACCGTCAACCGGACCGGACCGGACTGACCCGGACCGGACCGAAGGTATTTCGGTCCAGTCCGCAATCTGGTATTTTGGACCAATTTGGTCCTCTGTCCAGTCAGTCCGGTCCGGTCCGACCAAAAACCCGATGATAATGCCGTGTAGGACCGGACCGGACCAAAGACCGACCTGGATCGGACCGTACCATTTATATAACACCTCGTGTTTTAGGACAATGTATGACATTAATAAAGTCACTAATTATTTTTAGGGTTTTACGCGTTTGCTCTTAAACCGTAAACGTTAAGTTAAATCGCGTAAACTGAAAATGATCATACAATGTAAACGGGCATTAAACGATTAAATGTTTGCATCAAGCAAGTGTTATATGATTATTATGAGGATAATTAATGACTTTGTTCATCTTATTTTTATCGGCTACGTAAAATGCTTACGTTTCATAATAAAATGCGTACGTTTCATTATAAAATGCGTTTAGGCATACCCGGAAGTTCTAAAACCTATCTACGCCTAAACAAATACCCACGATTATACCCAATACCCTAAATAATCAAAAATTACATCATTTATATATATATATATGCCGAATTTTTGAGATAAGAACCAAGAGTTATCAAGTTGTATACATAATATCTAGATATTACATAAAGTAAGTCTTACACCTTTATTCAAACTTGTCATGCTAAACTTAACTAGGGTTAGAAAGTAACTAGGGTTAAGTTAGCAAGATATTTATACTATAAATAGCCATGCATGCATGAGAAATGTTTACCACTTCTATACTTAACCAAATTTCATTTTCTTTCTTCCTTGTCTACTCCAAAACCCACGGCCAACTTTAGCCACAAAACAAAATCCATAACTTAAATTTCTAAGTATATACAACCCTATACACAACA
>BQNB010009119.1:77671-87721 GCA_026074375.1 Tanacetum coccineum
GGTGATGATAAGTCGGCTAAGGTTATTATGGAGGCTTTAAATGAGTTCAAGTTTGCTTCGGGTTTGGTTCCTAGTCTTCCCAAGAGTACGGCTTATTTCTGTAATGTTCTTAACTACACAAAAATTGCTATTCTTCAGATTATGCCTTTTGAGGAAGGTAGCTTGCCCGTTAAGTATCTTGGTGTTCCTTTGGTTCCTTCTCGACTTGTTTACAAGGATTGCAAGGAATTAATTGAAAAGGTTGAAGGCCGTATTAATGATTGGAAGAATAAATCCTTGTCTATAGCGGGTAGGTTGCAATTAATCCATTCGGTTATTGCGTCTTTACATGTCTATTGGGCTTCGATGTTTGTTCTTCCGTCGCGGGTTTTGCTTGATATTGAGCAAAGTATGCGTGGCTTTTTATGGTGTCAAGGTAAAATGCGAAAAGGTAAGTCTAAGGTTGCTTGGGAGGATGTATGTCTTCCAAAGAATGAAGGTGGTCTTGGTGTCAAGAGGTTGGATATTTTCAATAAAGCTCTTATGTCGTCTCACATTTGGAAGCTTCTTATTAGAAAAGACTCGTTGTGGGTCAAATGGATCCATACTTACAAATTGCGGAATCGCAATTTTTGGGACTTTCCATTTCGAGGTTCTATGACATGGGCGT
Organism: Tanacetum coccineum; assembly: GCA_026074375.1. NCBI lineage: Eukaryota > Viridiplantae > Streptophyta > Magnoliopsida > Asterales > Asteraceae > Tanacetum > Tanacetum coccineum. The sequence continues at coordinate 78,321 of BQNB010009119.1, forward strand.
GGAGAAAAATCTTACAATTGCGTCCGGTGATTCGCGAATTTATTTGGTATCGACTGGGAAATGGGCATGATATTTCTCTTTGGTACGATAAATGGTGTTCTATAAGTCCTCTTGCTGATGTGATTTCGAATAGGGATTTACATAGAGTGGGGCTTACTACTATGTCCAAAGTTCGAGATATTATTCATGATGGAAGTTTGTCTTGGCCTGCTGATTTAGAGGTAAAATATCCGATTCTTAATTCTACTACATATCCGCATGTTTTTCCTCTTGAGTCGGATAAGCTTGAGTGGCGTTTTCTTGGAGCTGTGGAGCCATTTTCAGTTTCTACGGTTTGGAAGGCTATTAGACCGAGAGATGTTAAGGTTACTTGGTCTAATGTTGTATGGTTTTCTAATTGTATTCCTCGACATGCCTTTAATTTATGGCTTGTCATGAAAAGGCGTCTGAAAACGCAAGATATGCTTAGGAGCTGGGATTTGTCGAGCTCTTTGAATGCTGGTTCGTGCTTATTATGTTCTTCCCAACCCGATTCACATGAGCATCTATTCTTTGAGTGTACGTTTTCTAAGCAGGTTTGGGCTCATATGAGTCAATTGGCGGGCTGCTCATTACCTAGTAACGTTTATGATGTGGTAAACTCTATTATTCCTTTTGCTAATAGGCGAACATCGATGAGTATTGTTACTAAATTGATTCTAGCAGCATCTACTTATTTTATATGGCAAGAAAGGAACGAGAGGCTGTTCAACAATCAACATCGATCTGCTAACCAGGTTATTGAGTGTATTTCGGCTTCTATTCGTTTAAAACTTATTTCATGTCGCTTCAAAAGATCTACAGGCAGTCTAGCTCTTCTGAGGCGTTGGAAGCTACCGGATGTGTTAATTGAACAAAAGTGATGTCTTTTATTTTTTGTTCGTGTAAGAGTAGATGGTTTTTCCCTATTGGGGTGATTGGCTATGTAATAGTTAGTAATAATCAAATGGCATGTCATTTGATTAAGTAGAAGTTCAAGCGATGCTTGAGGTTAATGTGGTATTTCAGCCACATTCCATTGTACTTCATTGTTCTTGGGTTAATATATTTTACCGGGGTAACCATTCCCCTTTACCAAAAAAAAAATTTGGCAATGGAAAAAAATATGCTGATACCTAATCTCAATAAAGAGCAAAAGGGCATATTTGATGAAATAGTGAATGCAGTTAATAACAACGTACAGAAATTAGTTTTTGTATATGGCCATGGCGGAACAGGCAAAACATACCTGTGGAAAGCAATCACATGTGCCCTACGTTCAGATGAAAGAATTGTGTTAGTTGTTGCATCATCAGGTATCGCGTCCTTACTCTTGCCATCTGGAAGAACTGCGCATTCTCGGTTCAAAATTCCTCTCAATCTAACGGATGAATCCATATGCAATATAAAAAAATAGCCAGTTAGCAGATCTATTAAGAGAAACAAGCTTGATAATTTGGGATGAAGCACCAATGAATGACCGCCGTTGCTTTGAAGCTCTTGACCGTTGCCTCAAAGATATTTTGGATAACTCAGGTACCTTATTTGGAGGCAAAAGTATAATGCTAGGCGGAGATTTTAGGCAAACGTTGCCTGTTAAGAAGAAAGCTTCAAAATCAAAAATAGTTGATGCATCAATAACTGCATCTTACCTATGGCCCAGTTTCCAAACATATGTTCTACAACAAAATATGCGGCTGACACATCCAGAGATGAATGAACATAAAAGAAGACAAGTTAAAAGCTTTTCAGAATGGCTTCTGAATGTTGGCGATGGTAAAGTAGGAACACATGAAGAAACAGATAATGAAGACACTACAACAGTGCATATTCCAAATGAATTATGCATTATGGATTCTGATACAGCATTAACAGAGCTCATCAACTTCATCTACGATGAAGAAACGCTTCAAAGGCCAACCGCAAGACGTTTACAAAAAAGAGTTATAGTTTGTCCAAAGAATGAAACGGCAGATGCAATAAATGCGAAGGTGTTGACATCACTAAATCGTTCAAGCAGAATCTATTTTAGCTCAGACGAAGCTACTCCTCATGGTGACGATGGTGGTGAAACAGAGCTACTATATCCTACTGAATATCTAAATTCACTCACGTTTGCAGGTCTACCACCCCACAGGCTAGAGCTCAAAGTTGGTGCACCAATCATACTCTTACGCAATCTTAATTTGACTAATGGTCTTTGCAACGGTACTCGAATGATAGTTACTCAACTCCTTAGCAAAGTCATTGAAGCACAGATAATAACAGGCACACGCATATCAGAAAAAGTCTTTCTTCCACGTATTCCACTCATCAACAGAGACTTGCAAATGCCATTCGTATTTAAGCGAAAGCAATTCCCTGTCAAGCTTTCATATGCGATGACTATCAACAAAAGCCAAGGGCAATCGCTAGAGAAAATAGGCGTCTTCCTTCCCGAACCGGTTTTTGCGCACGGGCAACTCTATGTCGCTTTGTCACGCGCTACCTCTCCAGAAGGATTAAAAATTCTAATAAAAATCAACCGCCAGAATTGCCAAACACCACAAAAAATATAGTATACAAAGACTTTTTAGCAACCGTAAAAATAGTACAGGTTTTACGCATACTATTTATGGCGCATTATTTCCTTTACTAACCTTATTAACCTACATTCTATGCTGATATATGGTAGAAATTACATATTACCATTTTCTGTTCAATATACCTATGCTTATAGTTTTTTACATGTACATAACTATTGCTAACCTTCATATGCATCCCACTAATGTTGCTTACTGTCTTATGTACAGAACAATGGCAAATATCAAAACGCCGACAACTGCTGCATCTGATAAAGGAAAAATGACAGTTCATATGCCAGAAGTGATCAGCCTAAAGGACATTAAACCAACTCATACTAACAAGACAATTGAAGCGCGGGTTTATCGAAAGTGGACAGCAATGAACGTAACAACATGGGAACCAACAAATTTCTGCTGCATACTCTTAGACAAAGAGGTATGATGTACAAAAATGATATATACAGAGAAACACAACAATAAAAATTCTATTTTTAACCATTTTAATGTTTTTTTGGTTAACTATAGGGAAATGCTATACAAGCTAATATGAATGTTAAGGATACAAACTACTTCAACCAACTATTGCAGCTGAACAATGCATATAGGATCTCACACTTCGTATGTACAGAGACAAAAAATTGGCAACGTACCCTTGACAACAAAACAACTCTCCTTTTTGGACAATATACCAAGTTCCAACCCATTCCTGCCGACCCCTTCCCAGAACACTATTTTAAGTTTGTAGCATACAATGAAGTTAAAGAAAGGGCTGATGTCAGCGGCACACCACTAATAGGTACCTTACGAACTTTAACAAGTACATATTAATGAAGCATATAATCTAACTCTAACATTAAGTGCAGACTACATTGGATGCATTCACCAAATTAGCGATCCTATGAGAACCGGAGACGCTACCAGAAGTAGACGTACCAGACGCATAATTCAGATACAAAACCTTGAGTAAGTTCTTCTACCTTGCAATTTGTTTTTACCAAACGCTAATAACTAATAGAAAAACCAACTAGCTTCAAATCATATTATCTATCCATTTTTACCCATAGCCCATTACTAATACAACCAACCATTTTCTCTAAATAGAGGCGTCAATCTTCCATTTGTCATATGGAACGAACAAGCAGAAGGATTTGATATTGAGGCATACACATATATGCCAAAACCAGTTGTAATAGCCGTTAGCTCAACATGGGCAACTAGAAAATATGGAGGTATGTTGATATAAAACAAAGAATAATTAATAAAGTGTCTATACTACATTCTATAACCTTCTTAAATTGCAGGTCTCCAATTAAAAGCAACGCCCGCCACACACTACTACCTAAATCCAAACATTCCAGAGGCTAATTATATTCTAAATGTGTAAGTAATAAACTTAACCAACTACACATACCCTATGTACAATAGCCTATATCCTCTAACAATGTTTCCTGTAAATGACAGCTATGCTGAGTTCATCAACCCAACAGATGCCTTGGAAATACAACGACAACCATTTAGTGATGACTCGCAGGAACAAATGAGAAACCGCTATTCCATTGCCTCTTTGTTGAATGTCAATCCACAACATTACATGGTACCATGCCTCCCAACTTCTTCGCCACTAAGTAGACATAAAATTATACCTAATACAAAAAAATAACTTTACAGGGCATACGCTTCACTACCGAGGCTACAGTGCTAGAGATAATTGCACCAAACGGATGGTACTACAGAAAATGTGCACTTTGCAACATGAAAGTAGCAACTGACTCTTCCAAAGCAAACTGCCCAGACCATGGGCCACAACCAATACCAAACTATGGGTAAGCCTTTGCATATTACAAAAAAAAAGACTTGCTTGATCATCAAATGCAAACAGTAAGAAAAGACAACTAATAAATCAATTTACTAAACATAAAAATACTTGCCAGTTATTGCTTCCGCGCAGTCATTGATGACGGAACTGCAACAACAATGCTCACTTGCTTTAGCCCTGAAGCTCACACGTTTGTTCCAGAATGCAATAAGGTTGTAGCAGCTGTTGACGAACAAGAAATACAAGAGATACCTGCTACACTAAAAGAAGCAGAAAACAAGACATACATATTTCAATATCGCTTCGGCCAAAAAGCAAGCCCAGGGAACCCAGCAATCGTCTTAACCACTGCATTTCAACCAAGTCCATAGCCATTGTTAACATTACCAACGTCTGAGGCCACAACACCTCCAACAACAGAAATACTGCAACAGACAACTTCAAGCACCAAGCGACAACCCCAAAAAATCTTCATCATCTACAGATAACAACCAAGGAATGTAGCCCAAAGTTGAAAAAAAAATCAGCAAAACCCAACGCCAACTCTTTTCAGAAAAACAAACAACTAGCAAGAAGCCAAGGCAAGAGCAGTAAAGACACATAATAACCTTTTGGCTATGTACGAGGCTATGTGATACTATTATTATTTATAACTATGTCTAAACGCCTCTGTATAACTCATGTGCAATTAGCACAAATTTTACCAAAGCAATTTAAATTAAACTTTGGTTTTTTGCATTCCCATGCATTTATCGACTTATGTTAGCGTAAACCCGTCCCGCAGCAGCGCGCGGGCAACTACGCTTGTTAATCACTAAAAGAGTTGGGCAAGCTTATGAGCACCACACGTAATGTGGTTTACAAGCAAGTTCTTTTGAATCTGTAATGTATTCCAAAACGCAACTTATTTTAAAAATTAGCTTATTTCAGATGATCAAGCTTTTACAAGCTCTCATAACCCCGTAGCAAAACACAACCTTAATCCTTAATAAAAAGAAAGAAAAAGAAGAAATCTCTTGCGACGTAGTAACATATTTATAGTTCATAGAAGTGTTGCTGAAAGTGTCCTATGCTTGTTTTAGTTTCGGAAGTCTAAGTTTAGTGAGTAAAACATAAATCGCTAAGAAAATCCTAAGGCCAGTGGGAGTGGTGACAAGAGCTCACCATCCAACTTAGCACCACGTCATCGCCACATCAGTTTTTTTTCTCCCCTCACTCCCTGTCACCTTTCAAATGTTTTGGTCACAATTCCTTACCTTTCATACCCAGATTTTTATTTAAATACTTTTATTCATAAAATAAAAACGTGAATATCAACGTAAACGTAAACGTACGGAACTAACAACTTTTATTCATAAAATAAAAACATTACATATACTTCGAATATTAAAAATATTGCATTTAAAACTGAAACTAAACATTACGAGAGAAGTGTTCGACCAAATCGGTACGAAGGTTTTGATGCGCTTGTGACGATCTAATGTGCCTCATAACTTGTCTCACTTGTTATGCGGATCGTTCGAGGTCGTCCGGTTGATGTGCTTTCTCCAGATACCAATATGGAGATATCGATTTTCCTTTGTATTTTCGAACCATATTATTTATTATGATGCATGTATACATCATATTCATTATTTTTTCTTTTTTCATCGATCGTGCGCGATTTGCTAGTATAGCCAATTTCTTATTCAGAACACCAAACGCTCGTTTCACATCTTTCTTTGCCGATTCCTGCATTTTCTTATACATTATTCGCTTGTAGTCATCATCAGATGGTTCTGGAATCGTCTTAACGAGTGTGGCCAATTTCGGATATATCCCGTCAACCAGATAGTATCCCATAGGAAAGTTACGCCGTTAGACACAAAAGGAATCTATAGTGCTTGTCCGGTTTTGAGGATCGTTAAACAAATGGGATTGATGTAAAAAGCTGATGTCGTTGTTCGATACAAGTGTGTCATATCCATAAGTCTTGCGACACAACAAGATCCAACAAAATGAACGGATCCGGACCATGATCACGTCTAACATATTGCCCTTTGTGTGCGTACGGACAACCAAACCACTCCAAATCTATACAATCAAGACTTCCTAACATCCCTGAAAACCCGTGCTTTTCTTTGTGATGCCGATAAAGCTTTAAAACATCAGTCATCGTGGGTTTCCTCAAATACTTTGGTCAAAATATTTCCATAACAGAAGTACAAAATGATCAAGAGATAGACGGGAAGTTTTGGCACTCGTTTGTAGATATTTGTCTAGATTATCAGGAACAATGCCGTATGCCAATTGACGAATTGCGGAGGTGCACTTTAGCAATGAAAAAATTCCTTCTTTTCCGATACAGTCAATATTATCACGAAAGAATGAAGAATGACTACTTACCTCCTCAACTATCCAGTTGAAAAGGGGGCGAGCCATTCGAAACATCTTCCAGAATTTATATTCATCGTACATCGGGTTCTCACTAAAAAGTGCGGCGACTAAACGGTCATGAGCACCATAACGATCTCGATGTACAATGTTTCTCGCCGGTCGATCATTGACTCGTCGTATATGACGCAGAACGGAAGCGTGCTAAAACCCTAATTCGGGTTCAAGACGAATCACACGGGGATAAAAGACTAAAAGTCTTGAATTTTTTTTTGATAATTAAATATTGAATGACTACACAATAAACCCAAACCCTATATTTATCGGGGAACTAAACTTGGGAAAAAAGTCAACAAGATTATTCTAGAATATACAAAATATGGAAACCAAATAAAAGTTAATAAACAAAATATAGAAATCATATTTTGTTATTAATATTAAAATTAATGTTCTCTCCATCTTTAAGGTTACTTATTTTTGGCAGTACATTTACTCTTGTCACGCTCTTGAATCATGTCCATATATTCCTCTATTAGCTCTTGAATCATGTCCTCATCATTCCCCCTCTTTTTAGAAGAACTCGTCCTCGAGTGCTTTCCCTCATTCATGTCCACAGAGTGAAATTCATATATACCTAACACATTGAACGCCTTCGAAATACTCATTGTATTTGGCAAGTCCACCACATAATCATTATCATTAATCTTTGGTTGTATCTTATACGGACCATATTTCTTTGGCTGTAGCTTGCTATAAGTCCCAACCAAAACACGTTCTTTGCGAAGAAACACCATTACCTCATCTCCCACTTGGAACAACTTCTTCCGATGATGCTTATCCGCTGCAATTTTGTACTGAGAATTTACTTCGGTAATGTTGGCTCGCACAACCTCATGAGTAGCATGAACTTCTTTCACCGTCCTATTTGCTTGAACATTCTTCTTGCCCGGTAAATCAACTAACTCGACCACGTGCCTTGGAGAAGTCTTGTACACAACCTCAAATGGTGAAAATCCCGTGGAACTATGAACCGCACTACTATAAGCAAATTCAGTTTGTGCCAACGACACATCCCAAAGTTCAGGTTTTCCCCCATACAAGCAACATATCATATTTCCCAATATGCGATTAACTACTTCAGTTTGACCGTCCGTTTGAGGATGAGCGGTACTACTAAAATTTATAGATGTACCCAATCGTCTCCAAATTGTCAACAAAAAATGAGCAAGAAACTTACTATCTTGATGTGAAGTAATGAGATTTGAAACTCCATGCAAACGCACCACCTCTTGAAAGAGCAACCTCTCAATATGTGCCACATCCGAAGTCTTCTTACAGGGAATGAAATGCGTCATTTTAAAAAACCTGTCAACAACAAAAAACATAGAATCGACTCCCCATTGAGTGAGAGGAAGCCCAAGCACAAAATCCATCGAAATATCGACCCAAGGACTCTCAGGTATGGGCAATGACATATAAAGACATGTATTTCTTGCTTTACCCTTTCCTTCTTCACACACGACGCATCTCTTCACAAAAGCTCCAACATCTCTTTTTAATTGAGGCCAATAAAATTGACTTTCTACACTCGCAATGGTCTTATCTCGGCCTAAATGAGCACTCAATCCTCCCGCATGTACCTGCTTAATCAATTGACTCCTAAGGGAAGTCTGAGGAATACACAAGCGATTATGCTTAAACAAATTATCGTCAAGTAAAATAAACTCACCCCGATGTTTCTTGGTTTCGAGCTCCATCCAAATGTTACCAAAATCTTCATCATTTGCGTACAACTCCTTAATTGAATCGAAACCCAAAACCTCGTTACTAATGGACACCAATAAAGTAGTATTTCTACTCATATCAATTTGGTGTTGAATATTCCTTAATGGTGGCAAAGTGTCTGTGTATCATCCGTCACAATCTTACCAAATTCAACTAGTAAGGGTTTAATTATCGTCGGTATTGCATTCTCCCTGACATCTTCAACGCCTTTCACAACTAAAGCATAAGAAACTCTCGTTTCCTTTCTTTCAGCTTAAAACTCCTTTGGTGAAGCCACCAAAGTTACCAAAGCCTTGTTCTCTAATTTCGTCTTAGGAGAAACGACACGTAAAGAAAACATAGCAATAGTTTTTCCGCTCCATTTAAACAAATACATATTTGATTTACCTTGGTGTGTAGCGTCCATATCAACAACATCACAAGTATCCAACTCATTGTAATGCTTCCCAATAGCAAGAGGAACCTTACAAATCTCGGCCACCTTAAGTGTAGGAACCTTCTTGATTCACCCAATCTGACAAGGACTATGATGGGGTTCGGTGGAAGCTTTAAAGCATTAACCAAAGCTGATATGTGTGAAAACACATATCCATTTTATATCAAAATAAATCCTAAAAAGACCAAAACTGTGCTTTAAATACTTGAATATTGCTTGTTTTGTCTTTCTTATTGTGTAGGTACGGATAAAACAAAAATCACAAGAAAACAGGTAAAAATCAGACAAACACGGACACGGGAACAGAAGAGCACAAAAGAAGTCGGGAATTCAAAGCCAAAGTTAAAAAGTCAACCAATGGTCAAACCTTGGTCAACTCAGGTCAACCAAAGTCAAACCCACTAAAAGA
>BQNB010009120.1:0-38176 GCA_026074375.1 Tanacetum coccineum
AGACGAACATTCCTTAAATGCATACATGATGAAGAGAAGAATTAAACGGATATGAGGATAAAGAGATAAGAATTTAATGGAATAGGGTTAAGAAGAATATTTTTGGATTTTTATGTATCTTAAACAAGAAAATATTTTTGGGACCGATAATCGAACAAGTGTACGGTAGCTCTTTAGAAAACGCACAAAGAAGCGGAGGAGCGGGTAAGCGCGAAGCTATTAAAAACCTTCTCCTTTCGGGTCGAAGTTCGTAGGATTGATCCTCCTTATACCTCTCTTGTAGTTTGTAATCTAAATATGAGCCGAATTCACAAGTGACACAACGGTTGATTTTGTTGTTTTTTCAATTTTTTGGAATTTTTGATTACTTGATAAAAAATAAAATATATTCACAAAGGAAAGCGATAACTTCACGGGGAAGGGTCTTCAAACACTAATCTTCAAACGAAACACGATAATCGTTTCACACCTCCCCGGCAGCGGCGCCAAAAATTGATCTCAAGATTTCTTACTATATATATATAATATAAATATAAATATAAATATATAATAAGTAGTCCCAAAAATATCAATAATAAGAATTCCAAGAGGCTTTTTAAAATGAAATTACTTTTAACCAAAGTAAAATCCCTAAAAACCTTCCCGGGTCGTGTCCCGACGAGGTGCGAATTTGAAAATCGAGGTAACATTTGTGGAACAATGCTTGAATATCACAAATTTGATTTGGTTTTCTATTTCTACAAATAAAATGCACAAACAAGTAAAAGCAAGCCTAAAACGAAAGCAATTAAAGCTAAAACACGAAAAACGATAACGGGATCCTAATCTCGTTCTTTAAAAAAACTAAATTCTAAAATTTTAACCCTTTTAATTTTTAACAATCCTAAATGATAAAAGAAAATTTTCTAAAAAAGAATTATATTTTTTTGACTTTTATTTTATTTATTATGTATTAAAAACAATTTTTATCTAAATTAAATATTAAAAATACTAAGCGAATTATAAAAAATCGGAAAAAATCACAAAAAGTATTTAAGAGTAAGCTAAATCTAAGAAAAATAAAACGGGACGAACAGCTTATCTAAATAAGCTGTTAATAAGCCGAAAAAGCTTATTGCTTAAATGGGCCAAAACGTGTATAAAAGAAAAATAGGTGGAGACTATAACGAAAAAGTCCCAAGGGCAGGATGGTTGTGTGGTGTGGTGTTAAAATGCTTGGTAGAGGTTGTGGAGGCCATGGGTTCGAGCCATGCTCACCCATGACTTCCGAATTTCCCAAGTATTTTTATTTTGCAATTTTTTTTGAAACAACCTTTTAGATAAGCTAAAAATAAGGACTTTTTGTGAAATGACTTTTTATAAAAACCTACAATAAGCTAGAAATAAGCTCCTAAAAGTGACAAAATACCTAAAAGAACTAAAAAGGCTTAAGGCCTAAACTGTTTGGCTTTTTAAGGCTAAATAAGCTAAGGAAAAGCAAATAAGCTAACAACAAACAATAAGCTATACCTAATGAGCATTATAGAACAAAAATAAGCAAATAAAAAGAGCTAGACTAAGCTTAAAATGACAGAATCTCTTAAAAGGCTTTTAACTTAGAATTCTAAACTAAAAAAGCTCATAAGCTTGAATAAGCTCTGACCTAAGTTAAATAAACTAAAAGGGATTAAATCTAACCTAATAAGCAGGACTAAACCTAAATAAAGCAACTACAATAAGCCAATAAGCTCAGAAAAGCAAATAAGCTTTTGGCCAAGATTTTTGACTAAACAGCCTAAGGGGGGCACTTTCTAGCTTATTTTTAAGCTAGTTAGTGGATCCTTATGGCCTAATGGCTTATAGCACTGAAAAGCTAGTCCAACAAGCTATCTAAATCATCAAAGAAAAGAGAGTTTAAAACACAATTAAGCTGTTTAAAAGGCTTATGAAAATGGCTGATTACAAATATTGGTTTCTATCAAGTTTTTTTATAAAGGACAAAAGGGCTTTTGCAGCCTTGATTTTAAGCTAGTAAAATAAGTTCAAATTACAAAATAAGCTAAAACAAATAAAGCTTATACTACAAACTACTTATTCTACCAATTTCACAAACTAAAAGTATCACTAACTTATCTAGATTTGAGCTTAAAAATGACTTCTTTAAAACTTAAAACAATACTTGACATATTTAACCAGTCTTAAAAGACAAAAGTAAACTAGACTGAACTTATCCTACTGCATTATAACACTAAAATCTACACTAAACTAACACTTTAAATCTGTTTTCAAAAGGCTTATCAAATAAGCTATTCTAGAATGTTTTAACACCTCAGATTTAAACATCTTATAGAAAAAACCTTAAAACTCACTTTAAGACTCTAAAAACTTTTAAGAACAACTTGAACCAACTTAAAAGGGCTTATTAAAGTTGGCAAAGTGACCCAAAAAGTTTTAAGACTATTTTTGACCCATTTTCCCTCTTAAACCAAACACCCCCTTAAAATCTCAAAAACCATTTTTAAACTTCAAAAGTTAGAGACTTTTTTTAGAAACTTGAAATAAGCCAGAAATAAGCTAAATTAAGTTAACAGTTTTGGCTTTTTAAACTAAGACTTAAAGGGGCTAACTGTTTGGCTTTTTTTTGACCTAATAAGCACAAGTAAAGATAAATAAGCTACGACACATCATAAGCTACACCTAATAAGTATAGATAAGCAAAAATAAGCTAAGGAAATAAGCAGAAAGGCACTTAAAAAGCATTTTTAAAACAGAAAACACAAGGACAGATAACAAAGCTACTTTCTACTTTTAAACTAAGAATTAGAACCTAATAAGCAGTTTTAAAAACAATAAGCTAAAAACAAATGATTAACTAACCCTAATAAGCACATAGGAACAATAATAAGCCAAGAAAATAAGCTAGAAAGCTTTAAAAAGCATATAAGCTTTTTGGCTAAAACTGTTAGCCAAACAGCCATAGGGACATTTTCTAGCTTATTTTTAAGCTAGTAAATGGATCCTTATGGCTTAATGACTTATATGCAAGTCAAGCTTGTCCTATAAGCTACAATAATCAGCAATTAAAAAGGAGTTTGAAATTAAGATAAGCCATGAAAAAGCTTATGAAAAAGGCTGATTTCAAAATTTTACTCTTTTTGGTTTTCATTTAAAGGACAAAAAGCTCTTTGCAGCCCTAAAAATAAGCTAGTATAAGCTGACTAAAATGCAAAATAAACTTAAACATATAAAATCTATACTACAAAATACTTATGCTATGAGAATCAGACTCTAAAACAAACATTAACTAACTTAAAACTAAAATCAAGAACAGGACTTGACAGCTTTGATATTAGACTTGACACTAGACAAATTTTGACTAAAACATAAAAGACAATTGCAGGCATGATCTAAACCTATTCTACTGCTTTATGAGCCTTAAACAAGCATGAAAACAACATCTAAAAGCACCTAATCAAAATCTAAGCTAATAAGCAATTTAAGACAGCAATTACACCATAAAATCTAAAAAAAACTCATGACTAAAACCTTAAAACTGAATTTAACACTCCAAAAGTTCTTTAAAACAGTTTAAATGATTACTAAAAGGCTATCTAAACTTGGATTTAAAACCAATGAATGGTCAAACAGCATTAACCTTGGTTAATGCTGCTGTCCCAAACACCCCTTTAAAAACTTAAAACTAGTTTTAGCTTAAAACAGACTTGGAAATTTTATAAGAACTCAAAACAGATTAATCATAAGGCTAAATAAGAACAAGTAAGCAATTAAAGCACATAAATAAGCAATAGAAATAAGTAAATAAGAATAAGCAGTTTAAAGGCTAAATGAAACAGTTTTTATGAAAACACATTCAAATGACTTGTAAGCTAAAAACTACATCTAGAAAGCATAAATAAGAACCAATAAGCAACAATAAGCAATACAACAGTGATAATAAGCTGAAAACTAAATTTGGAACTTACAATAGGTCCCAAGCTTTAAAACTACAACAAGGCAAACACCTAAACCAGCTTACAAATCAACCTATAGCTTCCCATGAAGCACTAATACCATGGCCATCCATAATTCACCATGCTCCAAAATGCTTAAAATTCTAATTTTTTAGTGATGAAACAGTAAACTCATAAAAAGCTTTTGAAAAAGTTTTTATGAGTAAAACAGATTGTATAAGCTTATGAGAGCTTATGGAAATGACTTGTGAACATAAAATAATTTGAGTGCATAAAGCTTAAAAGACAGAATTGTATAAACCTTAAAACTGAAATTTCATTAAGCTTAAAAAGATTACACAATGCTGAACAGACAATAATTTAATGATACAAAAATATAAATTAAGACATTTTAAAGTAAAACAACTCCTAAGTTACACACGATTACATTCCCGTACAAACTGAAAATAAGCCATATTTATATAAAAATTGCAATGCACAGGTGTGCTTCTTGTGTTTCTTGTGAGAGAGACTTTAAAGTCATCATCTTAACCCTTCATTTGTCTTGTTCACCAAGTCTATCAATCTTAGCCCTTGATTTTGCCTTCTAAACGTCAACCAATGAGAATTCTTTAGATCGCCAAAGTGGAATTTGGTTGTTTGTGGTGTGGGGTAAGATGTGGGGTGAAGGGTTTGTTGTTTGGTTACAGGGGTGTAAGTTTAGGGAAAAGGATTGGATAGTGACATTTAGGTTTGGTGGGAAAATAGGTTTTTGGCTTGACTGGGTATGACTGAGTTAACAGGGTGTTCATGGGATTAGGGGATTTAGGGTTTGAGGGAGATTAGGAATGATGGGTGATTAATGGGTGATTAGGGTTTAAGGGAATGAAGATGATGAGCAGTAGATTAGGCAAGAATTAGTTTTATGGGTTTAGGTTTGAAAAGTGACAATGTTGGACCTTCTTGTTTGGTGGTTGTTGCATGGTTAGTCCTTCAAGGACTAACCATGTTAGTCCCTAAAGGACTATGGGTGAAAACAGTTAACGGCCTTATCATTAGGCACGTTAAGTCTTGTATAGACTTATTGGGCTGGTTTGGTACTTGGGCCCAGTTTTGGCAGATTGATATTTAATAAGCCTAAGTGTTTTTAGGCTTTTATAAGCCTTGTCTTCATGGCTTATTGGGCTGACTTGGCCCAATAAAATGGGTCGGGTTCACCCGATATGTTTTCTTCGGTTTCGGCTCGGCTTTGACTTTGACTTTGCGGGGTTGACTTTTTGGCGTTGACTTTGACTTTTTCACTCTCATTCCATTCTCGTGCATGGTTTTGTCGATTTTGGCTTCGTTACCTGCACAGTAAATAACACAAAACAAGCATATATTTGACATTTTATGTCCGTTATTGGTCATTTGAGGTCGTTTTATTAGGTAAAAAGTATGTGTAATTAAGCACATACCACTTGACGATTCCGTTAGTTACAATTAATTTCTCTATTTATTTATGTAAGCTACTCATTAAATCATTACCATCTTATAAAATTATATCGCTGCTAGCGTTTTATAAACTATTCTTGTCTCATCTCGTAAACAATTTCATTGTCATATTATAAACCATTTCACTATCGTTTTAAAAACTGTTTGCTATTATCCCATAAACAATTTTGTCATCATATGAACTATTTCGTGGTCTTTTATAAACTATTTCGTTGTCACTTTATAAACTATTTGCTTGTCAACTCGTAAACTATTTGTTACCATGATTATAAACCCCTACTATCACATTATTAACTGTCTTGTGATTATCTCATCAACTATTTCGATATCACCTCTTAAATTATTTTACGCAATCTCACAAAATAATCTTGTGTCGTTATATAAATTATTTTGTATTAATCTTTAAGAACTGTTTTGCTACTTTATAAACCATATTGTTTATACCTTATAATTTTTTTAAAAACATAACACTAGTTTGACGAAATGAGTATTCCATCGTTAGTCCCTAATTATACATAGCCTGATCACCTATGTATAATTCAGGAAGGACCATTCCATGCTGAGAGTAGTCACCTTAAAATTTTGTCAATTTATCCTCATCTTTCCCTTCTATTTTCTTTTCTCTTCATTACAATTTCAACGGGATATTTTCTTTCCTATATTCACGTTTTGCCAATTTTTTGCGTGTGTATTCATGAGTTGTGTCGGTCATGTGTATTAGTATTCATAAGCGTCGTAACTAAGTAGGTTTTCTCAATCCTAACATATAGGGACATCATACCCTTAGCCGAAAGACAGAATCACGCTCCTTGTAGTCATGACAATTATGGATTGTAAGATTATAAAGCGTAATGAAATTATCCTTCTAATTGGATTATAACCAAGAGAACTAGGAGACTTCTTTTCGTTGACTTACTTTTTAGTGAGTTAGAATCATGAAGATCATGAGATTCTCGTTCTAACAAAATTTCTAACGAACTTGAAGTTAAAGCAAAGGATGCACTTATTACAAGTATATAAAACCTATCTGATAGAAGCCTCACATCTACCGAGTTTAGCCCTTTAAGAGACATCGTCCCATCTACCGTAGACACTAAGTACACTATT
Source organism: Tanacetum coccineum (assembly GCA_026074375.1). Taxonomy (NCBI): domain Eukaryota; kingdom Viridiplantae; phylum Streptophyta; class Magnoliopsida; order Asterales; family Asteraceae; genus Tanacetum; species Tanacetum coccineum. The sequence goes on from BQNB010009120.1 coordinate 6,531, forward strand.
GAGTTAGCTGACAAAAAGATCATAGGATCCGATACTATCTTTTGAGATTGTACACAAAATTGTCTGAATCATTCATTCAACAGAGACTTAATACTCGTAGAACTTGATAGTTTTGACGTTATCATCGGTACGGATTGATTGACAAAGTACTACACCATAATCATCTGTAATAAAAAGATTGTTCATATCCCCTTAGGTGGTGAAACTCTAACAATTCAAGGCAATAGAAATGATAGTAGTAGCAAACCTACGTCAAACATCATATCGTGCACCAAGACTTATCACCGACGCGACAAGTTAAATTTCAAATCGACTTAACCCTGGTGCCGCCCCTGTAGCTCGTTCCCTGTATAGACCAGCTCCATTTGAAATGCAAGAATTATTCACTCCACTGTAAGAACTCTTTCACAAGGGATTTATAAGGCCAAGTTCCTCTCCCTATGGAGCTCTGGTCTTGTTCGTCAAAAAGAAAGATGGATCTTTTCGGATGTGTATCGACTACCGTAAACTAAACAAACTTACTGTGAAGAACCTATATCCACTTCCGAGAATCGACGACTTGTTTGATCAGGTGCAAGGGTCAAGAGTCGACTCTAAGATCGACCCGAGGTCTGGTTATCACCAACTCATAGATCGGGAGGAAGACAATCTAAAGACGGCGTTTAGGACACGCTACAGTCACTACGAGTTTCAAGTGATGTCGTTTGGTCTGACCAATGCACCGGCGGTATTCATGGATCTAATGAATCGGGTGTGCAAGCCATATCTGGATAAATTTGTGATAGTCTTTGTTACCCATAAAGATTCAAGCCTAAAACTCACGATCCGAAGGTCGGGGAGGATTAAACAAATAAGTAGCCATATTATTAAAATTAAAGGAAAGAGTGTGTATGTTTTATAGAGAGAGAAACAACACACACTTATGAGATACAATATGAATCCTCTACCCCTCCATGGAAGTATGGAGGGGATATATATAGCCCGGGATACGATCTACTTACTACACTTGACATTTCTAGTCCCTGCGTGTCCGGCTAATGTAAACTAATGTAATTCCGTATAAGCCGACATATTTTAAGGCTAACAATCTTACCCTAATATGTGGACATATGGAATTACTTACAATGTTCCTAACAAGTACAAATACAACATAATATAATGACATCCAAGGCGCTTCCAATGCTGAAGATGACGTCTTTATCTTCTAGTCTTGATACTTATACTCCATCTTGGATCTTCTGTGTTTTTACTTGTTCCAGAACCATTATAATATGCATGAGTTGTGTTAGTGCAAATATTACAATATTTAATCTATATGATCTCTTTATGTTTTGGTGATGACAAACATCTGACTTGTAATACATAACGTAAAGTGCGCTAGTTACTCGTAATCACAAATCATCAATGCATACATGCATTTACATCTCACAATGTCTCAAGTCTACATCAATACATCTCTCGACGTCTCAAGTCTACATCAATACCGACATGTGTTTGCACCCGACGTAAATCACATAAGGTATATACAAACAACATTAAACTTGTAGGATGATCAAAGAAATAAGTTTTTGTCTTAAACATTACATTTTTATAAATGAAACAAAACAATTTCTCAAAAATTAATTAGACAAATTATTTTGAATTATAAAGAAATGTTTTATGTAGTAATTATTTCAAAATTCAAATCTAGCCATTTTCCCCCCAAAACAAGTGTCACTTTCACCAGACAAGTTTGTCACCACAAAAAGACAAAAACAAGAGCGTCTGTCGGGGCGGTCCCTTAAATAGGCCAGCGGCCCCCTTAAATATCCGACGGCCCCCTAATATATCTGGGACCGTCGTTTCCTGACAGGCTGTTTTTTAGCTCCTATAAATAGTGGGTCACCTCCAACTATTTTTACAACTCTTTTGCATGAATTTCTTTTAGTTTTCTTAAATAGTGGCTCACCTCCAACTATTTTTAGAACTCTTTTGCACGAATTTCTCTCAATTCTTTCTCTCTCTAGATCTTACTAAATCTCTATAAAATCATTGATACATTTTAACTTTTTTAATCTTGTTTAAATGTGATTCAATCTTCTACTCTTTCCTTCTTCCCTCAAGTGCAAGAGAAGAACTTCGGTCATCTTCAAGATCCGAAGTTATGTAGTCTAGTTAGTCCATTTGTAACATTTGTTACATATAGATCGAGTCCATGTCTTTCGAATTCTTTAGTATGTGAAGATCCAAAATGATTTATATATTTTAGCGATGGTTGATTGATTGGGTTTGGTTAGTATTTTTTAGGAGACCTTAAAAAATACTTGTGGTTAGCGTAGTACAATTGGTTCTAATGTTTTTATAGTTCTCAAACTACTGAGCAAAGAATTAAGGACTCCCGGGCAAATCGGCTATCCAGGCTTAGGTTATTGTCAAATAATAATTGACAGCGCCGAGCGACATGGAGTTTTTCTTTTGTTATTAGCTATATGTATGCAATACAACAAAAGGTTTGTTATAGTTGGGCCACAAAACATAACGTTTATTTTGTACCCCGAAAAGGGACTTACTCGACATCTATCTTAATGGTCGGAAAAATAACGAAAGCTTAGGTATCAGGTTTTCTCCGCCGAAAAGGGAGCTTATGTTGATTATGAAGTAACTCTCGATGATGGATACTCGGGAGAAGTGTAGTAGAGGGGCGAGGGGAGAGGATCTGTCGTTGTACCGAGACCACTATAAATCACCGTGTCGGTTTGCATTTTATTTTACATTTCGCTTTACTTATTACTTTATTTACCGCTTTACTTTTATACTTGCAGTGTGTTCATGATTGTGTGAATAGTTGTGTATATCTTGTTGGTTAAGGTTGTGTAGATCTTTGTGCTAAATATTGTGAGTACGATTATATTGTTAGAATATGCGTTGGCTAATGTAAACATGTTGTCGAATCTTCCTATATTAAGTCAAACTTGATCGGGTAATTGATACAAGAGATTTAGAAGTATTTTTAAAAGAAAACGTATTTCACCCCCCCCCCCCCCCCCCTTTAAACGGTTGTTCCACAATTACCACCAAAAATTATTCATCTTCATATCTACCATCACCTCTTCCTCACAGACAACAACCTAGAAAAAAAAAGAAATCATAAACAAAGAACATAAATAGTAATCATCATATGAATCATGCGAAGAACTCACTAATGTATAGTTATTGATGTTATGATCTGAAAAATGTCTCGAGATTTAACCTATGTTTTACCAAATTTTAGATCTCCTGTAAGTTTGAGTTTAGAGAAAGAAGAGTAGGTAGGGATGGATGAGTGAATAAAGGTAATGAGAGAGTGAATAATGTGTTGAATTGATGAATATTTGTAGCTATACACAAAACTCTATTCCTCAACTATAGGGGAATAGAAACATTCACTCTTGGTTAAGATGTTATGTTATAGTAATGTTGATAAAGTCATATCACGACATAATACAAAGGTTGCAGAAAATCAGGAATCATTAGACGTGCGTTGTGACCATCTGTAGCTTTGTAATCGGTCTAGGCTGGATTAATTGTCTTGGCATTTCTGGGCAAAATTTGGGTATGATTGACAAAGTTTTAGGTAATTTATCCTGCAAGGGATTTTTTAAAAGAAAACCACTTGTAATAGATTTATAGTTACTATAGGTGATCAAAACAAGTTTACGGTGAGTTTAGGTACTTTCGGTAAGATTAGAAGGTTTTCGGAAAGTTTGACCACCGTTGATCGTCGTTGACCATGGTTGACCTATTTGTTTTCCCAATTACATATATCGGCAATGTCGGTGGCCTTGTAGCGCCTAGGCGGCGATTAATCGGCCTTGTAGACCTTTTTTTGCAACACTTACAATTATTAATTACAAATACATAGTCTTCTTTATCTATTCATCACCATCAAATTTTTAACAGTTTCGATGAAGTTATATTCTCCTAAATTAACATATAACATACAACCATTTCTTCACCGAAAAACAATAGTTGTATGGATACTCGTCGATGGCAACATGGGATTACCCCACTAATATAATATAAATAATATAAAGCACGTACTTTCTATATCATCGCCTAAATATCTAATAAAGTGAAAATAAATAAAAAAAGAAGGCATCACGTACTTTCTATAACCGTTGATCAAGGGTTTACCTCTAAACTTTTAATCTCTCTCTATAAATAATAAAAAAAAAAAAAAAAAAAAAAAAAAAAAGAAAAAAAAAATAAAAAAAATTAAAAAAAAAAAGGCCATCACACATGTAGAACAAACTAGAATGAGACGCCCAATTGTATAGATTGGCCGTACCCATTAGGTTATGATAGGTTGCTTAGTCTGTAAGCTATAGTATTAGTATAAATACATATACAATCCAATGTACAAAACACAACTACAATTACAATAATATATACCCTTTGAGGTTTTATATGGTATTAGAGTCAAAACCCTAAACAACCCTCTTTTTTCTGGCATAATTCTGGTCACTTTTTCAGCCGCCACAACAACCCTACACTTCTGATCACCTCGCCGTTGCCGCCGCCGGATGCAGTCGTAAAAAAAACAAAAAGTACTGTTCACCAATTTACTGTTCATCGGTCACTATTCACCGGAAGAACTAAGGATGTTATTGCTAAGTTACCAAGTTTGAGTAGTGGATACGATGCGATTGGGTGTAGTCAATGGACTGACTAAGTCACCCCATTCCTAGCTATGCTTAGGACAAGTATGGTAGATTTTGGAGGTAATTGGAATACTCATTTTCGTAAGATGAGTTTTTCCTAAGGTGGGGATTATCATTCGAGTATGGATGTGCTTCATTTGAAACATAGTATGGAAAGGAATGTAGGTTACCGTTTTATGGGCCGTAACTGGAGAGAGTAAGTTGAATGGATCGAATTTGGTGCATGAAACAACCAACAAGATAGCGGTAATACAGGAAAGGCTTGAGGCAGCCAAATTGTCGAAATAGTTACCTTGGTAGTAGTGAGAAACTTTTGAATTAATGCTGGTAGGTTATGGGTGGTTGAAGGTCTCACCTTGGAGAGGTGTAGTACGTTTGGAAAGAAAGACAAGTTAGAACCGAGTTATGTAGGACCATTTGAGATCCTTGGATGGATTGGGCCTATAGTTCGGTTGAAAATTTATGTCTTGTGATCCGAGTATCGGAAATTGGATTGGGAGGTGCTGAAAGTTTGAGTAAACCTGAAATTGCGTGGATTCTTTAGATACGTTGAGCTTTGTAACATCTTATATCTTAATTTCAAGACAGTTCTTGTTTGATGAGTTGCGAGGTTAAGATATAAAACATGTTGTTACACAACTTAAGGTTTCTAAGGAATTTCCTCGAGGACGGGCGAGGCTCATGTGGATTGGTGTTTTCTTTTCGTTTGGGGTTGTTGTGTTGCTAATTGCACCCTTGTGGGGGTAAGCAAAGTCACTAGCAGTTGGATTCGGATTGTAGAAGTTGGATAAGATTAAGGTTGACAAGACTCTTTGTTTTGTCAAGGAACCGTTGATGTTGTGGACCGAGAGGTCATGAGTAAAAGTATAGTATGATAGCATTAGTGAAAGTTCGTTGGGATTCGAAGCGTGGTCCTGAGCTTACTTGGGAACGCAAGGATCAAATGAGGTCAAGGGAGTTAAAGCGTAATGGGAATGTTATGGTTGTAAATTGTTGGAATTCAAAGTGTAACTTTGAGTTAACATGGGTATAGGAGGACTACTTGAAAGATAAGTATCCTCGATTAATTGTTTGGTAATGATAGAGTTGAACCTTCTAGTTAAATCTCGGGACGAGATTTCCTAAAGGAGGGGATACTGTGACAACCATGACTTGAGCAGGTTAGTCAAACCGTTAGTGTTGACTTAGGTGCCTGTTGTAATGTATGGTTTATGTGATTTGATGTGTTTATGTGTGTTTATATGTGTTTATGAGGTATTGGTAATCAATCTATTGAGTGTGATCATCTCAATGAGATTGGAATGGTGATAAAGTTGGTTGAGTTCATTTCGTTCACTTTTGAGTGACAAGGAAATGATTATTGAGATTTGAGCATTTCCGTGTTAAATGTGTAAGTATTATTACGTATACGTATTTTTGTGTTAGTAATTTAAGATAAGTTTAGGTTTTGGGGGTTAAGTTAAGAGAAATGAGTTATTTGATGGAGAAATTTTATTTTAATCACTTATAGTGATAATGGAATTGATTGGGTATTTTGAGAGAATTGTTTTGGTTAATATGTGGATGCCTAGGTGATGAATTAAAATGAGAAGCGTGTCATTTGTGAAAGAAATGAGTTGTTAAAATAAGAGAGTTTTTGGTAAACTTTCCATATATAGAAAGTGAATTTGGAAATGAAAAGTTATTTTTAGAAAGTAGTTTTCAAGCAAAATGGTTTACCAAATTAGCTTAGGTTTTAATAAAACTTAAGGTATTAAAGGTAATTATTTAATAAAAAAAAATATATATATATATATTTTTAGGCATGAATAGTAAATACGAAAATTAGAAAAGAAAGAAAAAAGAAGAAAAGAGTTTTTTGTTGAACTCAAATTGTAATTAGGTTTATCTAGGGATTTCCTTGTGGCCTATAAATACAAAAAATAAAATATGTAATTTTCGGCTAGAGTTTGGATTAGGGTTTTATGTTTCTGAAAGTTTATGATGTATATATCATGTTTGATCCTTCATTTGATTGTTTTCATGATTGGGTTAGTCGGTTAGGGCTTGATCTTTAGATATAGTCGTTTTAATTTACTACATAATTTTGGTCAGTCTTATAGAGGTCATAACTCATTCATAAAAATTCAAATAAACAATTTACAACATACTGGAGATAACATCAGAGAGTCTACTTTCTAGCAAATTTGGTCTCGTAAGTTTTTATGGTCGGGAACTGGGTCAAAAGGTCGTTACAAAATCAGTGGGTAAAATTTTGACAAATTTTAGTTTTGGTTTTGATTTTTCTAAAAATACTTAGACATCTAGTTAGAGGATCTAAATCACGTGGAAGTCATTTTATATATTGTGTGTCACCCTTGAATTGTTTCTAAGCATATAATGAGGTCTAAAGTGGCCATCTAGTGTCATACTTTTAGGGGGTCAGATTCTGGACGAATTCTGAACACTTTGGATTAATGAATTTCTAAAGGGTATTTGTAAAAGGGTAATGGCTTTGGGAGAGCTATGAAAGGTTCATAGGACATATATGTAGCATAGTGAATTTTGGTTTGAATTGTGGAAAGTGTTTAGTGGTACGTTAGGCACGCGTAAGTTAAGTGAGTATAAAATACTACTCAAAAACAGAAAATTTTTAAAGTGTAGCATGATGTGGTAAAATGGCATATGTTGGGAGTGGGAAAAGGGTTAAATCAAGTATAGAAAAACTATGGTTAGTAGCTTAGAAAATCCGTCATAGTTGAAGTTACTATCCACTATTGGGTTGAATGCCTAATTGATGGTAGCTTATTGTGTGTTTAATTGTTTAGATTATCCGCGAAGTGTTTGTAAAGCTTTTGTTGGATTCTTTTAGGAAGCTAAGCATCAGGTGAGTTTCATGATCCTACTTTTTAATGTTTTGTTATTTGGGATGGAAATGATGCAAAAAGGTTTTGAAATGTTTTAGTAACTGTGATAATGTGATTTAATGAATGCATGGGGGCTATACGTGAACTATTGTAGTATGGTTAAGTTCTTTTTGTGCTAACTGGCTTTTATAGTGATGAATTATTGCGGCTTATGAGCGTGATCGTTCATGGCATTTTTGGATTTGATTGGGTAGTTAGTAAAGCGTTGATCGTCTTAAATATTGTGATGTTGTTTGCTGTGAGCAGTGATCGTATCATTGTTGTTATGTTTTGTGTGAGGATATGAGCTACATGAACGTCTAATTGTGGATTGATGTCAGAATTGCATGTTAGCTTGTATTGATACTGCCGTTTGTATGTCTTGCTATGTTATGTTTTATTTATTCACAGTAATTGGATTTTTTAAAGGTTTTTGTTTTGCGTTGTCTTAAAACTATGACTCTCACCAACGGTGTTGTGACGTTTTAAAGCATCATTTTCTGGTGAGCTTCATAAGAATACTGAGGTTAAGAGAGGTGGCTAGAATGACCTCTAGGATTGCATTTGAGTTCGCTCCTAAGTTTGTTTATGTTTGTTGCATGATTTTGTTGAATGTTATTTGATTTTATTAGGATCGTGAGATATTTGTTCTTGTATTGGTGATGACCTTTTTCATAATACAAGATGTGTTCTTTTAGTTTTCGGTTTGCTCACATTGTTGTACTTTATTATTAGTTATTGGCATTTAGTGTTTCTCTCTATTGTTGACAGATTATGTGGTGATGATATCCATGATGTTACGCCTCGTGTTTCTGCCTTAGCGGGATGTGACAAATACTGGTAGACAAAATCCTTTTAGTCAAGCAGCAGAAACTAGTATTGCTAGAAAAGTTAATACTGCTAGACCCATTGTGAATGAAATCAGACTAAGAAATAACTTTTATAAGTCTCATTCACCTATTAGAAGGCCATTGAATAAATCAACAACACTAAAAGCAAAGTTTACAAATAATAAAGTAAATACTGCTGGGGACAAAACAGTTATTGCTATTAAGGGCTATAGGGAAACTGCTGTTATGGCCTCAGCAGGTTGTAATTAGAGACCCAAAAAACACTATTAGACCAAAGTCTCCAAATACAATAGCGGATCAAACTCTAATAAAAATGTTAATTTTAAAGATCCACTAGGCAGACCCAAGTCAACAATGGCTTGGGTATCTAAGAGAAGCTAATTCTCTTTTGTTTGATATGCAGGGTGATCCACAAGTTGCTTTAAAAGATACAGGGATTTGTGACAGTGGATGCTTAATCCCTAAAGCATGAATTAAGGGGAGGTTTAACAGTCATTAACTTCTATTCATGGGTTATGCATAAATATAGATCCTCATGAATTCTCACATGTATATCTAGTCTTTTCTAGTATGCTTGTGATGAATAGAGGCATGTTGTTGTATAATTATTGAAGACAGAGTTAAAACTGTTAAAGCAAATGTTAATACTGCTAAGTATAATTAGTACTGCTAGTTGTACTTAAAACTGCTAAAGTTAAAACTGTTAGTCAAAATTAATACCGCTAGTCAAGAAAGTGATTTGGATTGTGTTTTTTGGTTTTGGACTAACATTTGCAGGATAAGAAAAATTAATTGTCTGTTATCAAGTGAAGTATTGTTTGAGGGGAGGCTCATGATGTCTATTATGCACTCAAGTATGATTGGAAAGACTTGTTACATCAGACAAAAAGTGTCAAACACATAGGAAAATCTTTATACTGCTGGGTGAAGTTAATACGGCTAGGCTTAAAGTTAGTACTATTAGGCTAAATTAGTACTAGTGGGTGACCGTTAGTACTGTTTGGAGTATAACAAAAAATTTCATTAATTAAATAGACGTTGAGATATTTTTGCAAACAACTTGCTTATAGGGGTCTATGATTTGGAAAATTCGTGATATTTCTTTCTTATAAAGATTCAATCTTATTAAGTTGGTCAAATCAAAACCCTAAGCCCACTCTATAAAATCTCAATCACCTTTACCAAACCCTCATATTCTCATCCACGACCACATCCCAGAAGTTTAATCTCTCTTTCAGCAATCACATGGCTAATTTGGAATTTTGCGATAAGCACAACATGATTGCCTACTTGCAGAAGTCTGAAGGAAGTGAAGAGTTTCATCAGATCACTGATTTTCTAAATGCTAGTCATATCTAGTATGCCCTCATAGAGAATCCAACAATATATGTTTCTTTTATTAAACAGTTTTGGAGCACAGCTACTGCTAGAACAAGTGCTACTGGAGAGGTAGAACTAACTGCTACAATGATGGGACAGAAAAAAGGGAACTAATTACTGAAGCTCTCTCTAGAAGAGCATCTAAAGGTGGAGGACAATGGTGGTGTTACTACTCTACCTAATTCAGAGATATTTGAGCAACTTGCTCTAATGGGGTATGAAACTGATTATGATAAACTTACATTTCAAAAGGGTAATTTTTCACCTCAGTGGAGGTTTTTCATTCATACAATCCTCCACTGCTTGAGTCCTAAAAAGACTGCTTGGGAGCAGTTTAGTAGCAATATAGCTACTGCTATTATCTGCCTGGCAACAACCAAAACTTTTAACTTCTCAAAATTCATCTTTGATGCCATTGTAAAGAATTTAGATAACCCTCATAAGTTTTTAATGTATCCTAGATTTATCCAAATCTGTTTAAACAAGAAAAGGAGACTTCTTCAACCCCACACAAGAACCTATTCTACTCTTGTTCTTACACAGAAAGTCTTTAGTAATATGAAGAAGGTTACAAAGGGTTATTCTGGGGAAGACACTCCTTTATTTGCTTCCATGATCACTGCATCTGAAACATCACCTTTAAGAATCACATCTTCACCATCATTATCACCTCAACATACACCATTCACTGCCCCATCCACCTCCCAACCATCAAATATCCACACCATACCTGTTACTGAGGAAGCTGCTTCCATGCCCCATGAATCACCTCTCCAAAGTGAACGTAATAAGGGTAGTCTATCACTTCATGAATTGATGATTCTGTGTACCAATTTGTCAAATAAAGTAACAAGCTTGGAGGCAGAGTTGGCACAAACCAAACAAACTTATGGTACTGCTCTTACAAAATAAATCAAAAAGGTAAAGAAGTTAGTGCAGACTGTAAAGATAAGCCAATCTAGAAGAAGGACAAGAGTGGTACTCTCTGATGAAGAAGAAGTTTCTGAGGATCCTTCTAAACAGGGGAGGAGTTTAATTGAAGAATTGGACATGGATGCTAAAATTTCTTTGGTTCCTCCATATGATGCAGAGATTCAGGAGAAGAGTGATGATACTGAGGTATTGCTAGAAGAGGAAGAGACTGCTGAATTAATAGAAGAACCTACTGAGCTTGTGGAAGATCAAGGAAGTGGTGAAAAAGGGGAACAAGAGGTTATTACTGCTGATACTGCACTTAATACTGCTAGTGTACCAATTAGTATTGCTAGTGCAACTCTTGAGGTTAGTACTGTTGCTGCAAATTTGGTATATATAAGAAGGAGTGCAGAGAAGAGGAAAGATAAAGGTAAAGCAATCAGGATTGAAGATGAATTTGTTCAAAAGAAGTTCAAGAAGCAACTAGAACAAGAAAGGCTTAGTCATGTAAGAAAGCCATTTAGATTCCAAGAACAGATTGATGAGGAATAAGAAAAAAGGATTGCAAGAGATGCTGAAATTGCTAAACAATTGCAAGAAGAATATGATAAAGCTGGAAAGAAAGAAGTTGTAGCTGAAGTTGATACTGCTCATTTTATTAATTGGAATGATCCTTCTGTAATAAGGTATCATGCACTTCAAAATAGACCTAGATCTGTAGCTGAAGTCAGGAAGAATATGCTTATGTACTTGAAGAATCAGGGAGGCTACAAGATGAAAGATTTTAAAGGAATGAGTTGATGAATATAAGACCAATATTGTAAAAAAGTATGGGATTCAAGTTCATTCTTTGTGGCCTTATGGATTTTGAAGAAGAAGTTAAAGACTAAAAAGTAGGCTGGCCAGCATGTTGAAGCCAAAACCTGCAAAAAGAACAAAAGTAACTGAAGAAAGTTCTTAGAGTCAGTTCAAGAGAAAACAAATGAATTGTCTCAAGAACAGCTGAATCAAATGGTAATTATTAGTGCAGGGATGAAGGAATAAATGTTGAAGCTCTTCAAACCAAATACCCAATAATTAGATGGGAAGTTTACTCTGAAGACACTATGCAATTTTGGAAAATCATTAGAGTAGGCAATTACACAGAGATGTATCAGGTTTTTGAAGACATGCTTAAGAATTTTAACAGGGATGATCTGGTCAAATTATCGAGCTTAGTTCAAGAAAGATACAACTCATCAGGACTTACTAAAGATAAATAGATAGAATTGTGGGTTGATCTAAAGATGTTATTTGAACCAGATGCATAAAATCTTTTAGAACTTTAGAAATATATGCATGATCCTTTGAAATGGTGGTTATATGATATGTGTGCAGTTCATCATGTATCTACAAAGAAAGGACAAGATATATTCATGCTGGTTGAAAAGGATTATCCACTGACAAAGGGGACGTACAAAACTTTGATGCTTATGTACAAGTCAATGAGTGGATCAACAGTCAGAGATGGCAGATGAGCTTTTGATAAAGATCTACAATATAGCAAACAGACCAAGGAACTAAAGTGTTTGGAAGCATCCTCAGCAAAGTACATTAGAGGAAACTTGAGATTTAATGGCAAATCACAAGTTTAGGGGAGGCAAAATGGTAGTTTGATTTGTTGGAAAATGATGTTAAGGTTCATTATGATCTTTGGGATGAGGATTGAGAGGTTAATACAGGTAGTCCAAAACTTAGTACTGCCAGGCCAAAACTTAGTACTAACAGTACTAAGATTGAAAGTATGAAGCTAGAAGCCATGGTGGAGGAAAGAAGGATCTTTAAGTGTTGGTTTCATTACCACATAACAAATGGTCATCAGTTTACCATGTCTAACAGACATCTAGAACTGGCTAGTCCAGAGCAAACGACTTCTGGTAAAGACTTCTCAAATCCGTTAATGGCTGATAGTTTGCCAAAAACTATATGGCTCTCAACTCACCATACTTTACAGAAAAGAGTTGGCTAGTCCAAAGCAAACGACTCTTGGTAAAGACATCTCAAATTCATTGATAGTTGGTAATTTACTCAAAACTATATGGTTATCAATGCACCATGTTATTGCAATGAAGCATTGGCTATTCCAGAGCAAACGGCTACTAGTAAAGAAATATCAAATCCGTTTATGGCTGGTAGTTTGCCAAAAACTACATAGCCAACTTAGTTGGTATTGCTGTATTGCTGAGTTGCTAAGATGTTGTGATGATGACAAAGACTAGAAGCTAAAAAATTTCAAGTTTACAAAGTAACAAGAGAGTTCAAGTTCATCAAAGAGCAGATTAAAGAGTAGCACTGTGTTTGGATACATCCCTTAGTGTTCAAGAAGCTCAAAGTGAAGAAACATGAAGATTAAACAGTGAAACATCATGTTATAGGGGAGGATTGTGGGTTTTAGAAGTTTTCTACAACTTATGGCTGATCTTATACAAGTTACTACTGCTAGTTCTACTTAGTGCTGCTGGTGAAGAATGCTAAAGATTCAAGAAAATAGGGGACTAAGTAGTAGTTTCTGTTAGTCATAATTAGTTAGTACTGCCAGTACATTGTTAGTACTGCCAGTTAGAGTTAGTACTGTTAGTAGTAAGTTAGTACTGCTAGCATATATAGTTAGTACTGCTAATAGTTAGTTAGTACTTCCAGTACATTGTTAGTACTGCCAGTTAGAGTTAGTACTGTTAGTAGTAAGTTAGTACTGCTAGCATATATAGATAGTACTGCTTAAGTGATATGCATGAGCATGAGAATATTGGGAATATAGATATGCATGATCACTTAACGGCAAGTTTTGTAAGCCATTAGGGGTTTCCTTGGTGTATAAAGGAACCCTACAGCACTAGTTTAGTTAGATATACAAAAGTTTTACCATATTCATAGTTAGTTAATCTGTATCCTCGCAGGGATTAATAGTAATCAAAGTTCTGTTTTATTCATTGTTCTTCTTAGCAGTATAAGTTAGTTTCCGCATAACTTATATTGTTCATAGTCATTGTTTCTCTTGTAGTTAGTTTGGATCTATCCAGATTAGCTACCACCCTTAACAGGCTAGAAAGATCTATTCATTGGGATCAACATAACTTATGTGTGATGCAAGTGATTTCGCTGTAGGAGCCGTCTTAGGTCAAAAAGATGGTAAAAACTTTCACCCAATCTACTTCGCAAGCAAAACCCTTAATTCCGCTGAACAAAAATACACCATAACTGAAAAAGAACTTATGGCTGTAGTTTTTGCATTTGACAAATTCAGATCCTATCTTATTCTCTCAAAAACTATTGTTCACACTGATCATTCAGCTCTAAGTCACTTATTCAAAAAGCAAGATGCTAAGCCACGCCTTATTCGTTGGATCTTACTTCTGCAAGAATTCAACATAGAAATCAAAGACAGAAAAGGAACAGAAAATGTTACAGCCGATCATTTATCCCGAATCAAAATTAATGAAACAAACGATGACAGTGAAGTCGATGATAACTTTCCTGGAGAAACTCTTATGGAAATCAACATTAATGAACATGGTTCGCATACTTTGCAAACTACCTAGTCGGTAATATTATACCAAAAGGAATGACATATCAACAAAAGAACAAATTCTTCTTAGACCTCAAGCACTACTTTTGGGAGGAACCTTATCTCTTCAAAGTATGTTCTGACGATATGATCAGACGCTGTATATCTAGACCAGAAACCCGAACCATTTTAGATCAATTTCACCACGGACCAACAGGTGGACATTATGGACCAAACATAACTGCTAAAAAAGTCATTGATTCAGGATTTTACTGGCCAATAATAATCAAAGAAGCTCATACTCTAGTTCGCTTATGTGAAGTGTAACATTTCCGTATTTTCAGGTCTTTTACGACGTCATCTATTTTACTAATTATTTATTTTTCTTTCTCGTGCGCGGTTACTTTTATTTTTAATAGTTAAATCGCGTAAGTTAAAAATTATCGTTTAGCGTAAACGGACACCAAACAAATAAATGTTCACATCAAGCAGGTGTTAAGTAATTATTTTGAGTATAATTATTAACTTTGTTTATTTTATTTTTATCGGATTCGTAAAGGGTATACGTTTCGCGATAAATTGCGTTTAGGCACTCCCGGAACCACCAAAACTTTTCTACGCTTCAACAAATACCCACTTTTATACCCAATACATAAAAGTTACAAAATATATCATATATATCATATGTATGCCGAAATTTTTGCAATATATACAAGAAAAATAAGAAAACTCTTCCATTTGGTCAATGTACATCACATATTCATTAAGTACACCCATACCTTGTCTCCTTGACCCAAAGACCCATCCCTATGACCAAGACCCATCCCTAAGACCCTCCTCATGTTCCTTGGACTTCTATTGCATCCTTTGACCAACTAGCTTCTATATAATACAAGTATACAAGAGTTATAACACTTACAACATAAAACAATTAGTGTAAAAGATCAAAATCTCTTTTTTTTCTCTCCTTATAGCTCACGGCATACAACCCCCACCACACAAACCCATATCAATTTTTATACAACCTATACACTCCTATACACATCTATCCTAAGATATTCTAAGGCATTTGCAAGCATTGAATCACCATTTCCAAGTATTTCTCAAGTAAAAGAAAGCTAGGGTTTCTTAAGTGCAAGCTTGGTTTTTGTGGCTAAACAAGGGTTTAGTACTTGTACATCATCATCATCATACCTCATAAGGTCCACTTGAACTCTTTATGTTTTTATAATGTTCATTTTTATGCACATGATTATTGTATTTAGCTTATATCACCATTTAGGTTTTATTCATGAAAATGAAGTTTTATAATTGAAATGATCATTTTACACACTCATATACATGTAGTGTTATTACTTACATCATGTTAAAAAGGATGAGAAAATATTGTATCAAGCTATTTTGGTGTAAGAATGATTATTGACAAAACTAGTAAGTTAAGGTTACTTAAGTAAAGTTATGGTTTTAAAGTATGTTAATGGATTTGTTAACATGGGTAACTTGGACACATAAGGACTATTATGGACAAAAAGGTAAAGTGCTAATTAAGGATGGATATATAATATATATGATAATAAGAGACCATGTGGTAAAATTCAAAAAGTAAAATATAAGTATAAAGAAAAGATCAAAAAATGGATTCAACAAACTAAGCAACATTCTGTCCAAAAATTCGAATTTACAATCCAAATTTATATTTTTACAAGATAATTTACCTTTCACGGGACGATCCGAAAAAAGTAAAAGAAAACTGGTTAAACGGATTAATAACGAAAAAAGTTACGTAAAAAAACGAGTTTAGTTAAATAAACGAAGTCGTTAAGAAAATTTTTTATAAAAAACATTTTTATTAAAAATTATAAAACAGCCTAGGGTTGATCATTTTTAACAAAATAATACTATTTTTTAGGATTCAAAATGGATAAGATCGTAATTTTTTCAATTCATAACGAACAAGTTATTGATTTTTGCAAGGTTTACGGACATATTAATACTTATTATAAAAACTATTTTTATAAAAGTTACTATTCATGACAGAAAGTTATATTTTTGTAAACCTCATAAATATATAGAACTTTCAAATACGAGAACGTCCTCGAAAGATTCGTTAAAATTAAAAAGGACACTATAACGAATAAAAATACGGGACATTTACGGTTTACGAAGGACGAATACGATTTTTATAAAAACTACGTGCATGATGTGAACAGTAAAAGTTACTGTTCCCAGTAGGTCCGAATTCCAAAAATGTCAATTTATGATAACTGTCTGATACGAAAAGATGGCATAAGAAACGCGAGAATCGGGTTTAAAACGCGAAAGTTTCGCCAGTTTTGCTAATACGGTAATTATAAAACGTTTTAACTTCTTCAACCCAATTTTACCAAAACCATTAGTTGTGTGATTTGAGCTATATTTATGGAATATTATGTGGTTATCAAAGTTTACTATATATACTAGGGAGTTTCATTAATGAGGCCTCTTCGGATGGCGTATCGAACGATTGTTGGATTTACAGATTTAAAGTGTCCTAACTCACGAACGTCATGTATGACTCTTAAATTATGATAGCTCCGATACGATAGTACGATTTTGTAACAACTATAGATTATATTCAAGCTTTACTCGGTACTTATACGACCTATAATGGATTAGGTTGCCTTCGGATTCCTTCGTGACGCATTTTTCTATTTTGAATACTTGTTTGATTTTTCCGTCACTCAGGTGAGTTTCCTTAGCACCCTAATTTTACTTGTTTTAAACGTTGTTGGGGAGATACATGGCTCGTTTACAAAAACTTCGTATATTTTTATTAACAATACAATTACCTTTCATACTTTGTGAGTTCATTTGTTCTCGCATTTAAAATCTTTTCATGTTTTATAAACGCGCATGGGTAAATACATGCTCGTTACAAACTTGTAAAAATTCTTACTACAGTTACAATTACAAAGTGAACTTATTGATTTCTACTACATAAGCGTTACATGACTATTTTTACTAAAGCTCGATTTGTTTGCTACATGATTTGAGATCGTGAATACCTATATTTGAAACCATGAATTTTAGACATGATTGTTTTACTACGGACACAAGTGTTTTTAAACTGTATGCTATTTCCTGATTACATTATTGCCTAAGTACCTTCTCTGCCACTTAAGTCCCCTGTTTATCATGAACCGTCAGTTGCTAGTGTCGTGAGCGCGAGTGTTGTGGATAGATCTATCGGGATTGACAATCCCCACCTTTCCTTGGGTCACTAGTTTGATCAGGTGCATTTAACATTTGAGATATTACTTTCCAGGATGTTTGGCAGAACATCCTACTTTTACGGGGCATTCCAATCTCTTGATTGAAGTACGTTAAGGTTTCGGTGTCATGAGCTTAGTGCAATAATATATACTTAGACTTGATGAATGTGTTTCTCTTGTCTACATTACTTGTTTTGGACTTCGGAATATGTACTTAGTCCACCATTACTTCGATCTTGTGGTCCACTTTTAAATACTTCTTGATTTACTGAATCACTACTTGGATTTCGGAAATAACACTTTTAAATGTTGTAACGCTACTTTTCTTCTGAAATATTTCTTAAATTATTTCAATACCGCTTTTTACTTAAACCTATGAATTCACCAACATTATTGTTGACGTTTTAGCATGTATTTTCAGGTTACTATTTTGCTAGTGGAGCATTGGGAGCATTCGAGTCGCGCGGATATATATTTTTGAAGGCTTAATAACTTGTATACCATTCGACAAACGTTTTGACAATGTTTTCTAATACATTATAAATGAAACCTGTTGCAACTCTGATCTTTTATTAAATAGAATATGACTTTATTTAAAACGTCCATTTTAAGGTCGTTTTCCGTGACTTGTGTTTTGTGCCCTGAAGTAGCACCCCAATGTTACCATTCCGCTGCGTTGTCCTGATTTTTTGGGGGTGTTACAGATGGTATCAGAGCTGAAGTCATAGAGAACTAGGTCGTTTCATTACCCACCATGTCTTTTTTTTATTGAGCAGCGAATAAATATGAAACGGGTCTTTCGATTTGTCCTCTGTTTATCCATAACTTCTTACTCCTCCATTTTATTTTTTCACCTTCCCCATCTCTCAAATAAGTATCCGGACTCCTTACATCACTATCTCTCCACTTGCTACCCATTTCGTGCACATTGGATCCACCATCCTTAGAGTCATCGTCATTCTGATCTTCATCATCAGATTCATCCACAAAGTCAGGAACCCAACTTGGAGTTTCATTATCACGAATCCAAAATACCTTTCCGCGATACATAATTTTAAACTCCTCTGAGATATTCCTACCTGACTTCGTATGAATGCATAAACGTTTCGAATGGAAACACATTTCCTCCTGATCATCAACATCTAGTAATTCCCCCCACTTAGCCGCAATACGTTTGAATGTGTTGCCCGACTACAACTTAAACGGGATACCTTCTATCTCCACCCAAGCAATTCTGCCTTCAGTAACAAAATCCATGGAAGCTTGTTTGATTTGAGAAAACCAGGAACCAACGCTCACATTATCACGGAACAGTTTAATAGACTCCTCTGTAACAAATTCCATCATAACCCATAGTTCTCCCATATATTGTATTTTGATGTCCACAAATCCTTCATTGCTTAATGCCATCTTGAGGTTCGCTAATGATGCAAACTCTTTCACCCTTCCCAGCAATGATTTAGATAAATCCCTAGACAACAAACACTCATCATCCAAGACCACCGCAGGAACCGCCTGACTATCCCCACTTCTAGGTTGCATTTGACCTTTCACTACATTCATATACGAATTACCCCCACCAGTGATCCCATTAACATTCTTTGACACATTATCATTCATATACGCATTAGTATTACTGCTCTTAACCCTACCAGCATCTTTCGGTAAATGCTTTCTTCCATTCACAGGAGGTCTATGAAACCTAGCGATATTAGCTTGTAATTTATATCGATCAATCCAAACCGTACATAGGTTATTCACCAATCTCTCCTCGTTAAAAACATTAATGAATCTAACAAAACCAAACCTCTTACCAGATTTTGATCTCTTAGTAGGAATAAAAGAATCCACGACATGTCCATATTGTTTGCATGAATGAAATAACTCCTTAGCAGAGAACGATTCTGGAAAATTCGTAATGAAAACTGATGTAGAAATTTTAGCCACATCGTCCTCCTTCGTTCTGTAACTACCCATGATAGGATCAGAAAAGCTAAACGTCTTAAATAGAGGGAATCGGCGCTCAGAGAATTTAGTAAACAATCAATCTAGGGTTCATGATTATTAGGGTTTTTAAAAAATAACAAGTTTTATTGAAACAATCCACCCTATGGATCCTGATCATAGATTCATGAAAATAACTCGATAAGGAAATCAATCTCAAGGAAAGATCTCACTATTTCAAGCTTTTCTATGATCTAATAACAGAATGGTAGTATCAGATAAGAATCAATTTGCAAAAATCATAATTTAGTAAACAATCGATCTAGGGTTGACAATGGAGGATCTGGGTGGGAGATTGAATTGATTTTGGTTGGATTGAATTTAGATCCAAATTATGCTTTTGCCAAGGATCGTGTGGTGAGGTTTGCCGTAATTTTCAAAGATTAGTACGGATTTGTAAACGAATATTATAATAAAATGAAAAAGAAATTGCCTTTGATTGCCGTCACAAATGACAAACGTAGATCTAAAATGGAGATCTAAAATGGTAGTAGCATATTTTCAGAATAACAACTTATTTTACGAAAAACTGTTATTATTTCCATGTATATAATTTCCATGTAAACATGGATAAAATGTATAAAACGTTCAAGTATTCGCCACTTATTGATATTAATATGATAGTCGATATTTTTAATTGATATTTATTAGTGTTTTAATAATTGTAAAATGAATAAAAATTAGTAATTTGGGTATATATGACAAATTGTTGTTTAGATTGGGTATATATGGTATTATAATTTTGGGTTGGGTAAACATGACTTTTTAATGTCTAAATTGAGTATATATGACATTATATATTTTGTTGGGTAAATATGGGCATTATAAGATTTATATTGGATATATATAGAATTAACTTAAGAAAAAACAGAAGAGACTATAAAAAGGAGGATGTTCACTTTAAAAAAATATATGGCTTAAAATTTATAAGTTACAACTTGAGTCTAAATCTTATTAGAATCATATATCAAAATTTTAAATTCTATAATAAGCTTAAAAACTTCTATAGATTTAGTGCTTATATGTTAAGCTTGAATAGCTTGTTCGACTCGAGACAATTAAATGACTTTTCGAACAAGCCGAGCCTAACATTAGTTTCAAAGCTCGGCTCGTCAAACTAAACGAGCACTAATATTTGTTTGAGATCGACTCGTGCTCGAAAGAATTATGCTTGATATCTAGTTAAACGAGCTCGAGCTCGAGTAGCTTGTTAAAAGATCGACTTGTTAACACCCCTAGAGTTTGGATAGTTATTGGCTTGACTCATTAACACCCCTAGAGTTTGGACGGTTATTGAAATCAGAAATCACATGAAAAATCAAATCATGCAAACAGCATAGAAAGCTGATGAAATTGTGCGTGGTAGGGGTGAGCATGGTTCGGTTTGGTTCGGTTTTCGTATAAAACCAAAACCGAACCGAAAACTTTCGGTTTTTGATTTTTAGAAACCATTCGGTTTCGGTTTTGTGTCGGTTTGGTTTTTCGGTTGTTGGTTTATTTTCGGTTTGGTTTTTCGGTTTTTTCGGTTTCTATACGATTTATCGAGCTTTGATTTTACAAAGTCGATTTGGAATATATCATAAACCAACACCTTCAAAGCTTTAAAGAAACAATCCAAATAAGAAAAACCAAAGACACAACGATGACAATAAGAAACAAATGACCATAAAAAATCCTAAATTTTTTATTTATGTGTTATAAAGCAACACAATAACAACGCTAAAAACCTAATAAACATAAAAAAACTCATAGAAGAGAACTTATTATGTGTCCTAAATTGCATGTACAAGAAGTATATGAAACAAATAGTAGTTACTCGACATGATAAAGTTAATCTAGCGGAGCATATTCATCGTCCTTTAGCTTCGATCACAACTTATTTTTGTTCCCATGTTTATAAAGATCGGTTCGGTTTATATCGGTTTTATTTTAATGCTAAAACCAAACCGAACCAAAAACTTCAGTTTTTTCAAAATTCGAAAACCGAACCACCGGTTTTTCAATAGGTTTCGGTTTTTTCGGTTTCGGTTCTTCGGTTTTTTTCGGTTTAGGTTCGGTTTTTCGGTTTCCTGCACACCCCTAGTGCGTGGAACGTAATAAGCTGGTATGATGATTTTTGGTCCAAAACGATACCATTTTAAAACTTGCAAAAGAATCGTCTGTTTTTGGTTACAAAATGTTCTTCAAAAAAATATGCGTAAAATTTACACGTCATAAGGTAAATCCTCTCGCTTTGACTTTTCATATCGCTTCACTTTTTTTTCATGTTTTTAACATATTGTTGCACTCAATAAGAGAAAATCATGGTGAATAAACCGTCTTTTTATTAGTTTTTTATGTAACTACTATATAGATAATTGCTTTTGAGTAGTGACGACAGTGTATATTAACGTCAATTTATGTATGCGCTTTTGTATAGAGTGGTGATATATAGACCTAACAATGAGATCTACTAATAGACTTACTTCATTCATTTTTTGACAAACACTTTTTTTCTTTCATCATTTCCTATAAATCAACTGTTTAAATCTATCAATCATATCTTTAGTTTTAATTTTAGGTTTAGGTTTTAAGCACACAAATCAATTTTTTTTTTATATATATTGATGTGTCAAATGTTGAAAAAAGTGATTCGTGTATGGGTTGCCGATTACAAAAGACTTCAGTCGGTTCGAATTCGAGAGCTTAAGGATAAATTGAGCGATATTGATAAGTTACTGGATCAACGTAATGTTACTGTTGAAATTCTGTTCTCTCGTATGGAAGCAATGAAGCAACTTCAAGATGTTAATTCTTCGGGCAGCCGTGATTTTATGCAAAAGGCGAAAATTCGGTGGGCTATTGAGGGCGACGAAAACTCTAATTTTTTTCATGGAGTTATTAATAGGAAGCGTTCTAACCTTTCTGTCAAAGGCGTTATGGTAGAAGGTGAATGGGTGGACGATCCTAGTCGCGTTAAAGATGAATTCCGATCTCACTTTGCTGACAGATTCCAAGAACCGGGCATAAGTCGTGGTAGACTTAACTTCTGCTTTCCTAATAGACTTAACTCCGAACAGGTTACAGATTTGGAATATCCGGTTTTGTGTGATGAAATTCGTGATGCTGTTTGGGCTTGTGGCGAGAACAAGTCCCCTGTGCCGGACGGTTTTACATTTGAATTCTTTCGTAAGTTCTGGGATGTGGTTGGTCCTGATCTGTGTACTGCTGTCCAGTGGTTCTTCGAGCATGGTTCATTCGCTACTGGGTGTAACTCTTCATTTGTTGTTCTCATCCCGAAAACTTTAGACCCGAAAGTTGTTAATGATTATCGCCCTATCAGTTTAATAGGGTGCCTTTACAAAGTTGTTACAAAAATCCTTGCTTCTCGCCTGTTGATGGTCATCTCTGATCTCATCTCGGATGTCCAAACAGCGTTCTCCCAATCGGCAGATTTCTTTTCGTGACAGTCCTTTGTTCACCATCATTAACGATATTTTTAGCTCGGTGGTAAAAAAAGAAGTCACCAGCCATGATCTTTAAGGTAAGATTTTGCTAAAGCTTTACGAATCTCTTCGAATGGATTATTTGGATGATGTTTACCTTCATTCCTTTGGGTTGGGTTCAAGTGGCCTCATGGGTTCGGTGGCAACTTAGTTTTCGAGTAGGAGACTTCTATCCTTGTATCGGAAGTCCCGCCTTCTGAATTTCAACTTATTGTGGTTGAAGCAGGGGATTCTTTGGCCCCTTTTTTGTTTCATGTCTTGTAATGGAGTCTCTTCACTTACTTTTCCCGTGCAATCGATCGGGCATTTGTTCACCTTATCCGAAATTAAGTACCTCTCTCACCATTTCACATCTTTTCTATGCGAAGCTGCGGTTTTTATTGGCGATGTTCAAATGATAACTTAAAATTGTATACTTACTATTCTTGATGTTTCTCTTTGCTATCAGGACCCTTTCCGATTAATCGTCAATAAAGTCATCTTCTTGAGTTGGTATCCCGATAATCTGGTCCGCGGCTGCATACTCGCTTGTGTTTGGTCATGAAATCTTCGTTCAAATACTTGGGGGTTAGGGTTCGGTGGATTATGTCGTTGGGTAAGGCTTGGGACGAACGGTTACTAAAGCTTAGAAAGAGGTTGTATCTAATGGAAACTCCAAGATTCTTTCTATTGGGGTCGTCTTACACTCCTAAAATCGTTCTTGGTTTCTCAACTCCATTTACAATATTTCCCTTTTTAAAAGTTCCCCAAGTCAGTGCTTAACACAATGGAAGGTCTTTCGTAAGTATTTCTTCAACGGTATTCAAAGAGGGTGATAGGAGATAGCAGGGTGAAAATGTTTAAAGTGCTCGCTGCTAAAAAGGTATGTGGTTTGGGGGTATCCCTTTTTTTGGCATGAAATGACCTTTTTTTTTGCTAAATGGGTTTGGCGTTTTTTATCTCAAGATGGTTCCCTATGGTGTCGGGTCATAATCTTTCATTCATGGTGCCCAGACTCAGGTTGATATATGATGCTCATCCTTCGCTATGGGGTTCCATCATCAATGAGATGAACTCTCTCAAGGTGCAAGGTGTCGACATTATGTCTCATTGCAGGATTCGGGTTGGCAATGGGCTGAATACAAAGTTTTGGAAAGATGTATGGATTGGAGAAACTCAACTTCAGCATTTGTTCCCCCGGTTATTCGCCTTAGAGTCTGCCAAAGATAGCTCAGTTGCCGAGAAGCTTCAAGCTGATTTATCTTCTTCCTTTCGTCGTGTTGTTAGGGGTGGGGCTGAATCTCAACAATTAGAACACCTCTTGACCCTGCTTGAGTCGGTTATTCTTTCTAATTCGGAGGATCGAAGGGTTTGTGATCTGAATGGGGATGGGGTTTTCCGGGTTAAGGATGTTCGCAATATGCTTGATGAATCTTTCCTTCCCAAAGCGGACGTCCCTACGCGTTGGATTAAGTGTATTTCGATTAAAGTTAATATTTTTGCTTGGAAGATGTTCCTTGATCGTCTTCCTACTCGTTCTAATCTGGCTAGAAGAAACGTTGCGATAATTTCTGTTTCTTATCAGATTTGTTATGAGGCTCCCGAAGATATGGCTCATCTTTTCTTCAATTGTTCCCTGGCGAGAGAAGTAACGAGACTTGTTTGACGATGGTAGGATTTGGGAGCGCTTTCCTTCACTTCTTATGCAGATTGGCTCACTTTTTCAAGGCAATTCGCTATAGCTCTAAGCTTAAAGATATGTTGGAAGGCGTTTTTTACATTACGTGGTGGAGCTTGTGGAATTTTAGGAATCAGCTCCTTTTTGCGACCAACCAGCCGCGAAAGGATGCCATTTTTGACGACATTGTTTTACGTTCTTTTAATTGGTGTTTAGCTAGAGGTAAAAACAAGCTTAATTGGGATAGTTGGATTCAACACCCGTATTTGATTTCTTTGTAAGTTCTAGCTCCTTGCTAGTTGTTCTAATAAAGTTGACGTTAAAAAAAAGTAAGAGTGAATATAGTTTGTGTTTAAATTTTAATTAAGTATTAAATAATTAAATATGTTGCGTCATCTTTTATAATTAGAAGTGATCAATCAACTAGTGTACGTATCTTTCATGAGATATCTCTCCTTGAATCCCACTTTTTGGCTAGTCTAGTGTACGTTGAGTAACGAATCTAAAGAAATACCAAAATTTACAATATGGTCAACTATATGTCAATAGTGTAAGAAAGTTATGCATTTATAATAGAATTTAAACATCTTATAAACTGCAATAATTGATAAAAACGAAGGCATGATATCATACTCGTTTTGTGCCTTTCGGAAGCCTAAAGTGATAATATGATTTAGGTATTTCAGATATCTAACATTTCGGATAAAGGTATTTTATATCCCATATTAGGTATCCAAATATGGGAGGTTATATTGGATACTTTTTTTTCTTGGATACTGGGGGACAAATCTCAGTCATCCATCTAAAAATAATCAAGGGATGAGATAAACACATTTTTATTAAATAAAAAAAAGAAAAATTAGTAAAAAAAAGCGAAGGGACATCTCAGTCATTTTACCTTACGCACCTACCATCCCCAATCACACACACCCCGTCCTTTTCCAGATCTAACTTTTCTCTCTAACTAAACACAAACAAAACACATAGTTAATCAAAAAATACACACCCACACATAAAAAATCAGCCACGAATCGCATCAAAAAATGAAAAAAAAAGTTTTTGATGATGTTGTTGAAGAAGCAATCTGAACGATAAAGATTATAGATGAAGATTCAAGTTAAAAATCATTGAAACACAAGCTTAAAATCGTTAATTCAGGTATAAAACACTTCCAACTACATATTAATGAATTATGTTATGCATAAAAGTGAAGCCTACTGTTTATAGATTTTGTGATGAACTATTATGGTTTTGTCAAGCTATTGTATATATAAAGTTTTATAATGAAGATATTTGATTATATTTTGATATTTGGTGATGTTATAGTGATAATTAACTTTAGATCGAGTATGTTGATGGAGAAATAAAATAAGTTATTAGAAGTTAAGTTTTCACTATTTAAAAATGATTTGTTGATGAAAATTTGATTTTAGAGACGAAATAACGTGTTAGGTGAAAAATCACATATTGATAAGTTGCTTGAAAAAATTGCAAAAACTTATAAAACTATATCATATTTGATATAAGGTAAGTTCAATACCGTTTATAAAAGATTTTGAAGTGATAATTACATGTTTGAAAAGTTGTAGTTGTGTATTACAATATCATATTATAATCTGCTTGCAAGTTAACCTCTATCCCATTAACATATATCGATATTTGATATAAGCTAGTTCAAACCGTTATAAAGATTTTGTTGGAATATTATTGTTTGAAAAGTTTATTTGTGTACAAATATCATATAAATAATCTGCTTGAAAGTTAACATCTTTACCATATCATATATGAAAATAAGCTAGGTTTCAACCGTTTTATGGAGATTTTGTTGATATTATAATTTGGAAAACTAGTTGTGTGTATAATACATATATATAAATGCTTGAAAGTTAACATTATATCAAATATGATATTTCTTAAAAGTTAAATCAAATCTTTTTATTTGTGTAGAGAATGCGTTTTCAAGACATCTTAAACAACCGCAAACATCAAAAGCCCAAGAAGCTCAATGAATAAGCTCAAGAGTTTCATTTTCACGGTCAAAAAGATAATCCTCTTTCCTCTTGTAATCTCCGTATGAAGATTTTGTCGTTCTACGAAGATTTTTGTAATCCATTGCAAAACTGGTACAATGGCTCTACAATAATGGTTTTAACTTATAGGATTCTATGTCCCCTCATGTTTATATGCTGAAATTGAATGGTTAACAGTTGCGGATGTCATTTTTTCGATATTATATCTAGTTTGTTAAAGTTTTATTGCACGCAATCATAATCACTTCCAATAAAAAAGCATTAAGTAACATAACACATTTATCATTGTTTAAACATCAAGTATGATGGTTGAATAATTCAGTGATGATCATTGTAAAATCACAATGTTGATTTATAAAAGAATCACATATGATACTTTTTACCAATTATAAATTACAAATATCGACATATGATAAATTCAATGTAAAAAGAACCTGATGAAAAATCATATAATTTCCTGAAATATCACATATGTATATAATAATAACATATCATTAAGATCAAAAACAAGTACAAAATTTAAGTAAAAATGAAATTATAAGACTTGATCATATAGCAATACAAATCATAAAAAGTACTTTTTAAACAACAATTTCTTTTGGAATAACAACTTACTGTTGAAGCACGCTTTTGCTTTGATCTTCCAAACCTCATAGGTACTTCTCTTGTTGTGATCACAACTTCCACATAATGAAACAAGCATTCATGTACTTCATTCTGAAAATAAAAAAATATAATAAACTATTTTATGGAAAAAATAAAATATCATATATAGATAATCACATGCCATATACATATGACAAAGCAATAACATATATGATTACGTATGAAAAATATCAATATTATGATATAACAACACGTTAACCCAAAGTCTACACCGCTTACAACTACTATAATGCTAAATGATAAGCTAAATACACCTGAATTAAGCTTATATCAACAATTGAAAAAATCTAATAGAGTTTATTCAGAACATAAAAATAGCTAATAATAAAGCTTATTTAACACTAACCTAACATAAAATAAGGTAATAAGAACATGTCATATACATAAGACAAAGAATATCATATAAGATATCAAATAATGATATATATGTGAAAAATATCATATATGATATATTAAACACGTTAACCAAAAGCTACCTTAATATTGCTTATTGCTAACTGATAAGATAATACGCCTGAATTCAGCTATATCGACAAATTAATCTAATAAAGCTTATCAGAACATAAAAAAGAGCTAATAATAAAGCTTATTAACACTAGCAACATAAAATAAGCTAATAAGATGGCTTATAATTCATCAAAATAACTAATAAGCTGCTTATAATTTAGCAACATAAATTCAAATGATGATAATACATAAATTTATTCACTTAAAGGATCTAAATAAATAACTTATCACTAATAACAAATAATAAAGATATCGATCAAAATAAGCTAATAAGAAGCCTTATACAATACGGATGATGTTAAATTATAAGCAAATTCACATCAATAAGCTAAAATAAGAACAAATCTGATGAATCTTACCTATTTTGAATACAACTGAAAGAATAGATAATCGATCAACGATACGATCGATTAGATGTCGAGATGCTCGTGATCATTAGAAGTTAAGGATTAGATCTAATAAATATGTTCCCGTGATTGATAAGTTGTTGGTAAGAAGATAGAGAAAAAAACACGCTTTGTGTGTGTGTTTGAATGAGTGTTTGTTAAGAAAAAGATATTTATATAATGGACTCAAAATGACCAAGATACCCCTGCAGTGTAAATTGGGGATTTAATCTCCTTCGTCGGATGATATGAAGATGGAGGGTGAGGATGAGTCCCCCAGTATCCATAAAATATTTGGTATCCAAATGAACTTAAAATTTTTTTATGTGAGTTTCAAAGTGAAAATTCGTATATCTCAATTTTCAAATTATTTCCAATCAAAATTTCGAATATCCAAATATAAATATTTTTTAACGTACCTAATTGTACTCTTTTACTTTTAATGTTATTTAGATCAAGTGTTTGCAATTTATTATTCAATCCATATTAGAAAGTATTTACATACAGACAAGTTGTAGTATACTATTCATTATGTCTACTTATTTTGCTAAAAGGGTTTTTTCAATTGTACATTTAGGATCTTAAGCCAAAACAATTTTGAAAGGCCTATTCCAAAGTCACTTCCAAGTCTACCAAACTTGACTAGCATGTAAGTGAGTAGTCCTGATTATATGAGATTAAACATATCTATCTTTGAGAACCGTTTTCTTGTAGTTCTTTCAATCTTGTCTTTGTAAGTTGTAACTTTTTGTGTGCAGTTTACTTGCTTACAACAACCTCAGTGGTCCAATTCCTGATAGTTTATTTCAAGTTTCTAAATTTAAGTACGTGAATTTTGAATTCAAGGATAGAAAAATTCTTAACTTTATATGTTCATGGTGTTTTACATAAGCGACTTATTACAGTTTTACAGGAAACTTATTAAACTGTGGCTTTAATAATACCCACCCTTGCGCATTTGGTTCTGGAGGTATGTTGATTATAGAGGTTTTTCATTTGATCCATTTGCTTATAAAAGGGTCGATTTGGTTTCTATTTTATGGTTCAATTAAAGAAGCAATTAGCAAAATAGAAGCGGGTCAAACGAATGTAACAAGTGGTAGAAAGTCGGCAGAAGTTTATTTTTAGAGCAATGTTACATTCACAAACAATTTACAAAAGAATATCCACATAATGACTTGACATGTGTTGTGGCCCAATCATATTGTATTATAGTTTCTCTTTCTTTATTCTTACCCTCCACATCTAGTTGTCAAATCATTATGCGAATATAATTTTATAAAGTGTTTGTGGATCTAGCATTACTTTTATTTTTAATGTATAAAATAACCATTCATGTAACATATGTAACATAGAAGTAAAAGTTAAATATACGTAAGTGTTTGTATATATTCATGGAAACAATGTTTTTAAAACCGGATTTTTAATTGACCCGGTCGAGCCACCGGGTCACGGTTCAACCGGGTTTTTCGGCCAAAACCGGGGTCCGGTCTCCCTATTGGTTCACGGTTCAACCGGTCGGGTCAACCCGAGTTTTAAAACGTTGCATGGAAAACATATATCTAAGTACAACCACATTAAGATTGTATAGGGTATGGTGGCGTCATAGCTTGACGTCATGACATCAGTCCAGCATTTGCTCGCGCCAATGACACCGGTTCTGACGCTAAAGGCTCTCATGCCGACCGAACCAGCCCACGCTATTGAGTTTTTCCTTCTTTTTTTTTGAATATGGATGTTTATGTGTGTGTGTTTTATGTTTGTGTGTGTATTGTTATATTTTGTGTTTATTTTGCATAGTTGAAAGAGGTTTTTTTTTTATAACTCGCAGGTACATCAAGGAAGATGACGACCAACGGGCATTTGGTCCAATGGTATGGAGGTTTTATCCTTCTAGGCAAGGTCTCATGTTCGAGTCTTGTCTAGGGCGATAGGGGTTTCCTCCCGCGTGTGTAAATGGAAGGGTGCCATTGCCTTCTGGGCTGGACCCAACCTGGTTGTGTGGACTCGCTACGCCTTCTGGGCTAGGGGCCATGTAGCCACAAATTGCCGTTTCAAAAAAAACATCAAGGAAGATGACGAGCAAAAGAGGAAGAAGACTACTATTTTTTTTAATTTGTTATTTCACCACAAACCTTTCTATATAAGTTGACATTATTAGTTTCTCGTAGTGTTTTTCTGACATTGTTAGTTCCTATTTTGTTTACACCGTCACTCCTAAAATTTGGTTTATTTTATGTAATGTGTATTTTTATTAATGAAATTTATTTAACTTAAAATGTATGGTTTAATTTGTGCCATGTGAAAGCCTGGTGCCATGGGAAAAAGTGTTGACGCGACAACATTTCTTTCTCACGACTTGAAGTCATGGCACCACTATACCCAATTCTCTAAGTCTAAGTGATAATCGATTAGGGATAGGTTATAAAGACCCTAATAAAAAGCCATATTGTACCCCCCCCCCTTTTGTTTTTCGGTTTATTTTAACTTTTTTAATTTTTATAATTTTGTTTATATTATAAAACAATAAAACGGAAAGTGTGGAACAAAAATTATAAAGTTTAACAAGTGTATTAAACTGACAAAAAATACGAAACAAAAACTGATAAGAGTGTGTTCTCTAAAATAAAAGGTTTTGTACTTTCTTTATTATTTGGTGAGCCAGGAGAGTAACGAATAATAGTACCCAATCAAGTAATAACTACACAGTTCACTAGGACAAAGTTTTAGAATGTTCAAGATTGCAAGTGATTATCAAATGATGTGACATAGTAAGGGTGCGTTTGGTTTGTAGACGGGTTTAGAATTAGAATTGGATTTGGTTTAAGATTTAGATTTAGATTTAGATTTGGTTTAGAGTTAAGAGAAAAAATTATATTTAAATAAAATAGAAATTAAAAATATTATTTAAAATTAAAATAGGTGCAAGTGTGTCAGAGAGATAGAGAGAAATATAAAAGATGTGTGTGAGAGAATGTAATTAATTAAAACCTACCCCTCTTGCCTCTTATGGGTTTTGTGGGCAATTTATCCTATTTGAAAGGTAAACCCTCAAACCAAACACTTAACTATTGTCATTTCAAATCTAAACATACTAAAAAGTAGGATACCAAACGCACCCTTAAAATCTAAATCCTAAGCCCAAACCCACCTACAAACCAAAGAGACACTTATGACATATCCATCTCGATTACCGGATGTTATCAGATGATTCAAATCTATACCGAAAGTCATTCAAAGCATCAATACCAAACGCTCCAAAAATAAATATTTAGGGTCCGTTTGGTTTATAAGTAGGTTTAAAATAGGATTTGGATTTGGTTTAGGATTTGGATTTGGTGTAGGTTTAAGAAAGATAAATTATATTTGTTTTATAAATTTAATAATAAAATTGATTTAAAAAATA